>JAQIWA010000814.1:0-24794 GCA_034693305.1 Eueremaeus valkanovi
ACTCGCCTTCCATCAGGTGTGGGAAACCAGGCATCCGATGGACACATCACTACTGGAGTACAAGAATCCAAATCCGAGAAAAAGCATCGATTCTTCTGCAGAGCCAAACAGTGGTTCAGATCTAAGACTCAAAACAGAAATGCAGACAAAGAGTCGAAGAAAAAGTCGGAACAGAAGTCCGATAAAGGACACGGATGTTTGTGTCGATTCAAACAGATATTCGGATACAAACCTAAGAACGACAATAAGAGTGTCAAATCAGTCGATCAGAATGTAGTGATCAAAGAGATCGGTCACCAAAAGACTGGAACCAATAGGTTGACGGACTTCAGGTCAGTGTTTTGGCGGCGGAAAGAAAGTGAGACCAAAAAGAAAGTCAGTATTGAATGCAGTGATCGGACAATCAAACGGTTAGAGCGGAAAGAACTGAACCGACAGATACCGGCGGAAAGAGTCGATAAGAAAGTGTACACAAACCACAAGAGGGAACAGAATATGACTGAACCGAAGAAATCCATCAATAGGTTCGGTCAGACTCTATATAATAGTGAACTATCGTCTGCACCCAATCGAGTGATCGTTACGGCAGAAGTGCATCCGATTCCTGATTCCCAGAACCAAACGAAAGAGAGTTTAGTCGAACAGCAAGTGTTAGACTCCAACGAACAGATGAAGGACTGCATTGATTGCATTGAAGAGCCAATTGTGCGGCCGTTAGAGACCGAAGATCTGGTCGACAATGAAGAGGCGGAAACCAAAGTAAAGATCAAAGACACAGAAGAAAAGGATAGTCAGACCACTCGTATGGCGGGCGAGGGAACAGACTCTGGTCTTAAAGAAAAAGTTCTGCCATTTGAGGGTCAGTTTGCCGTTAATTGCACTGAAAAGGTAATCGCGTGGTTAGACTGGAAGGAGCGGACACTCAATAAGAGGAACGTATCAGACGTTAAGAATGACATCAGAGAAGAGAAGACTGGATCCAATCGAGTGGCGGATCGGTGGCCAGTCTTTCTCTTAGCTAACGGTCAGTTCGGCACTGCTGTGAAAGTCGAGAGAATCATAGAAACGGCGGAAAGACATGCAATGCCTGATTCGGTGAATGAGAATACAAGTGATGTGTCGGACGAATACAGACGACTCTGGTCTGAGAGTCGACACTCGAGCGGAAGGCTTCGCAATCAACTCGAATACGAGAACAAATGGTGTGAAACCATAAGATCAGGACTGGATATGCCTTCGGAACCGCTTGCGAATAGTGAGCCGACAGAACCGGCAGAACCGACAGAACATATTGAAACAGAATCTGAGGAAAGGCTGAAAATAATTTCGGCGAACAAAAGGAAAATCAATTACTTCTCGAAAGTCAAGAGAATAAAGACTGAAATACTCAACCAAATGAAGGATTCGGAGTCACTACTGGCGGACAATCAGCTAGTATTGGGCGACCTTCTCGGCACCGGTGCAATGGGCGCCGCATTCAGTGCCGACATGAACGGCACTCGAGTGGCCCTAAAGTTCTTTATATACGAGGATTTGGTTGAGCCTGAGCTGCAGATTATGCGGAAACTAAAGCACAGGTCTTACCTCCTGCAGGGCATTGAACTGAAGGCAAACAACAACAAACTGCTGGCCATGGAGTTGGCCCAATACGACCTGTGCGTATACCTTAAAAAGTTGTCAGAAGGCGGACAACTCGACAGTTATGATCGGATTTGGATAATGTTCGCCAGAATAGTCAATGGAGTGCTGTATATGCATAGCTGTGGTTACGCACACTTAGACTTGAAATTAGTAAACATACTAATCGTCAACATCTCTGGAGAAGAGAAGTCAGACTTCATTCCAAAGATCGCAGATTTTGGTTCCGTTAAGTATTGCTATGAATCGAAAGAATCGAAAAAACTGAGAGAACGCGCAATACGTTCGGGAACTCCGACCTATTGGGCGCCAGAAATCTGCCGCAAACAGACTCTGCAAGACATCCGCAAAGCAGATGTCTGGGCTCTGGGAGTGATTCTCTATGAAATGCTAACATTCCATCACCCGTTCCCTAAGTACAACAAACGAGAGCGCGAGCTATCAGTGAAACAGAGGATTCGCTTCTTCGATGAGAGTTTGGATGAGATCTACGAAAACATTCCGAACGTTCCGACGGATGAGAACAGCACTGAATTGATAGCAATTCTCAAACGATTCCTGAATCCCAGTCACGAACTGCGCGATAGTATTAAACACATTTCAGGCGACAAATGGTTTCAGTCAAGAAAAGACAATTCAAAGCGCAGAGTAATGGAGCGAAAGGACAATTATCTTTTCCGATCCAAAACCCATCAAAACAACTGATTCGGCGCTCAGGGATGGCAACGGTAGTCGACGACATTTTGCTATGCGAGACAAGTATGCGAACCAATGGCGGAGACGAATACCGATGAGATCCAGACCCAAGACATTTGATTGGCTGCTATGGTGTCAACCGTCTGAACAGTGATCCGAACGAAGTCAACAGAATTGATGACTCACTCACTACTAGTCTTGGAATCAAAGTCTGAGAACAAGTCCAACGAATCGATACTAAGGCCTGAACTCAGAAATACAGAATCAAAACACTTGTCGTAAGAGTCAAACAATTCAGTCGTAAAACAAATTTTTTGTTTTTATTGAATTTCAAATTCAATACAAAAATAATTATTAAATGAATTGATTTTATGGATAGAAAGCAGAAAAATATGAAATAATAAGTGAATTAATTCAGAAATTATTGCCGAAACTGGTCTCGTGATTGAGTGTGTCGTTTGCATAGCCGTTAGGCATTTGGAAGTTGTCTATGGGTGCGATCACTCCGTCCTCACCACTGGCTTCGACCAAACAGTTGATGTGTTCGTCGCTATTCTTCACGAATTCGGTCACAAATTCGTTATAAGTGTTTCGATCTATGGATCCATTCATTCAATAAAACAATTAAATCATTGAAAACACTAAACAATTATTTATTAGAAATTCAAAAAATACCGAATTTTTCACTCATTTCGAGCGGAAATTGCATAAAGTCCTGGCATTGGAACTGATTCCGACTCAAGACTATGCCATAGACTTCGGTCAAGGCGTTCATTGTATTCAAAGGCGTCATTAACTGTGTGTTTGATATGAATACAAATCAATTGTGACTCAAATGGACTGAAAAAGTGGAGAATAAATGGCTTATCGATTGACTGACCGGTTGTCCGAACACTATCTGAATGAAGTGATCGTCTGTTGTCTTAAGCGTCGCTCTCTTGCCATCGCTTTCGACCTATAGTTGAGAATAAGTCAAACAAACAATGAATACAATGAATACAATGAATACAAATACAGTAATATTGGATTACTTTAAGGATATGCCCCATAAGAGTGACCGGCTTTTGGACGAAGTTCTGCATCAAAGCGCCGGTGATTCGGGTTTTGGCCGAACTCTCGAACGAATCCATAGATATAATGATATAATGACTGTTCAAATGTTGAAATTATATGACAATCGAAATCAAAACTAAATAATTGAATGAATAAACGATTAAATAATTGAAATATTTTTAATCCAAATATTGTTTTGTTTTGACAATAAATGCGCCAAATATTGAGTCATTCAATGAGTGAAGCATTCAATGCATTCAATGACGTCAGTAGTCATACAGTCTGTACAATAATTGAGCTCTACTTTGGATTTCCTTCCCTTAACTGTGCATTGCGTTCATTCTGTTCGTATGGGAAGGCAGGGAATGGTAGCAAACATAGGAGTGTATGGAAAAATAGGATTTTATATAACCTAAAAGTGTTTATACAAAAAAGTATCTCTTATCAAATCCTTTGTAAATATTTAAACCCGGATACGTTTAGGAATATTGTTTTCAATATTGGCCAATAAGCAAATAAAATGAGCCTGACTACAGTGACAGTGACTACAGTCCCCATTGCTTTTGTGCTTATTTTTCTGTTGAAATTCAATTAAAAATTCATATTCTAACTTGGTCATTGTGCTGTACAATACTCTTGAGCCTGAGTTCTTTGACCACTTGTGAAATTGAGCCATAACATAACCACCTTGATCATATAATCTTGCTAATAAATGCTACAAATTTTCATCTTCTCTGCTATTATTCTATTAGAATTAGATTCAACATAACTTAGTACCCAGAGTACATTTTTATTCATTAGTAATATTTTATGTTTTAATTAAATTATTACGAATTTGTGAATAAAATTAGATTAAAATGAATTCAATTAAAAAGCTTTTAGAGTTTGAAAACAGAATATCATTTAAAACTCGTTCATCGCTGCAGAAAATTCTTATAACTTCTAGAAAAAGCTCACAAAAGCCATAAATGTCCTGAAATTATTCACAAACCTATATAAATGCATGGATCAGATAAGGATAACCAGAGATAAAAGTTGAAAATTTCAAATTAAATAAATTATTTGACTGAATATATGGATCAATCAAATGCTTGCAAATCATTCTTTAGGAACGAATTGTAAACTCAAATATTTAATTCATTAAATCTTTTCTGTAATTAATTGAATATTTTATTTAATTTCTGTATAGGATTTGGCAATTATTGCTGGCACTGGTAGTCATTGTCCTCTCAATCGTAACTCTCTCCAAATATGGTGTTCTCTGTAGTGAACCAGGTCTATGGCCCACCAGATCGAGAAGACCCCCAAAATTCTAATCAATCGAACATTACTTAATTGAGTAATAATTTTATATTTATAAGTGTTTTCTTGCTATGCATTCAACTTATGTAACACTTATTCGGATTTTCAATAAAATATTGTTTTCTAAAAGATTCGGAAATTAATTAACACTTCTTTTGACTTTAAAGGTCACTCTAATAGTGAATGCGGAGCCAATTAGATGGATCAACTTTATCCATAAGATGATCCCAGTCCATTAGTCTCTTAATCTGAAATTCGCTATAAGACTCACTTATCTCTTCAACCCTAGTCTTCAACCAAAGTATTGATATTCAATATTTTAGGCACACTTTCGAAGTCTAATAATTGTAAACTCAATTCAATTGAGGCTTAATTGTGAATACGTTGGAAACAATTCGATAAAATCCTAATTAAATTCGGTTAAAATATGCCGGATATGTATGATATGTATTCGCTTGCCGTTGATGACTGACAGTTCACTCATTATGAGCAGAGATGCAATAACAGGGTTGACAGTTCTAGCAAGGTATTCTGACTTGCTAATTGATTAAGTAGGTACTAAACTACACGGAAAGTACTGTTCAGTAGTTATTGTTGACATTGAGCTCAAAATTACGGCTTTTCTAAATCGTAGGCAAATGTTGACAATTTTCGAATCCACGTGGTATTTGACTGAATCCTTTAAATTGCACCCTTCTCCTTTAAACGACAATAAGACTAGAACTTTGTCCGACACTTCATAAAACATGAATACTCGACATTGATCTGGATCAATTGGATACATACTTCAATTGATGACTACCCACATCACACCTGTTTGCACCGTTCAGTTCTGCAATTCAGACAAATGACTATTAAATATATGTTTCGTCAGATGTGTTGATCGGAATACTAGTGCAAAGAACTTATCATTAATTATCCATTCGTTTATAGTCTACCTAAAAATGTTTTCATAATTAATGCAGTGGTTGCCAGAGGGGACTCAGGGGGTCGACCCCCTAGGATATTGTCAAAGTACCTGCTCGTCGGAGCGGAAAATCTAGGAATTCGCGCGAAAGAGAGAGCTTCTAAAATGCTTGTCCGCTTAGATAACTGTCCGATTTAGCAATTGGTTACGACTTCGGCTTATCTGACAATACGGTTATTGCACTGCAATTCAATTGTTTGCTTATCCCAAACACTGTTCCCCTACCCAACCCCTGGGCATCCCATTCCTATCATTAGTCGTCATATAAATATGTTTTAAAACAATTAAATCAAAGAATATTTAAAAATTGAAAAATATTATGACTTTTAATAGATTTCTATTTAATTATACATTTTTTTGTCGATTTCTATACACTTTGTATTCATTGATCAGTGAATTCGGAATTTCTAATGAATTCAAATCAATGTTCTTATCGATCGTTTTGAACATCAATTGAAAACATAATTCTTTTAAACTATAAAAGCCGTCAAAGATATGGATCAGTTGTACGCCATTTGCGGGCATATCATTGGCCACAAAAAGGGTATTCCTATTGAGGTCTTCATAATTGTTAAGCTCTTTATTAGTAGTGAAACAAAGTCTATGTTTTGTCTGACTGTCTCTGAAAATCCAGGGATGAGTCAGATATGTATTGATTTTGAAGTACTGTTTGGGCTTAAGCGCAATGTATTTGTATTCAACCCCATTGTAGTCAATCCAGATTACGTCCACATCTCTGGCCGTCCGGTTGACAAAGCAGACCAAATATACTGTCACTGAATATCGGGAACGCATTTCAGATCCGTTTCTATCGTTTTCTCTCATTCTTTATGTCATATATTCTTCTGATTCTGTCTTTCCTTTTCATACAAATCCTAATTAAATGAATAAATAATAAGAGTTTAGAGACTATTGAACACAAATTGATTGCTCTTTAGTTACAGCTATTGAGTGCGAAGTTGAGTCCAATTGAGTCCAAACGACACAAATATTTGCTATCGATTTAATCGGCAATCAATTGATACCAAATGTCTTCTCATATCATATCAACTCTTCTTATATTCAATTGAATTATTCGACACTTTTTTGATAACCAATTGATTGATACAAATATTGCATAAATTGAATGCAAGAAAATAAATGTCAAAAATATAATAAAATATTGTTTTTGAATGCAATTGACGTGAAGTGAAAAACAATATTTCTGTTCAAACACTTATCGATTGATTTCAATTGTCTTATGTTTTGCTATAAATAAATCCAATAATTATTTTATTTGTTTTTCTTTTCTTTAATTGTATTTTTATAGAAATAATAATTATTTAATTAATATTTTATATGACATAATAGGAAATCAAAGAAATCAAATGTTTGCACAACTCATACATTGAGTTGACATTTGAAAGTCACGTAGACTTCACTATACAGTGTATACACTGTATTCAGTATTCAATACTCTATTATCGGTTCTATACATAAATATCATTTTGTTTGCACTTCTATTATATTCTTAAGCAATATATTAATCATTATATTTATATTTATATTTATTGCCATCAGTTCTGCTCATAATTTATACCTCTCTTACATAAGAGTATAAAATTTATAATCAATTAATTTAATTAAAATATTATCTATTATTTTGTGTCTTCAAACACTTGTCTCGTGAAAATCATAATAAAATTGTACGTATTTTATATCTGTCTGCACTCAGATTCGCATTTACTGTAGCAGCAATGCCCAGGTGGAGCTAGAGCTTAGCGCTAGGTAGCGGTGCAAGGGGCTAGGTAGGGGCATATGGTCTTGCCATAGACTTTTGAACAAGCATCTCACCAGAGTTAACCTGAAACTATTGCACCTGGAGTTTCTCTAGATAGTACAGAGATAATATGAAAGGCAAAACAAGTCTAAAACCTAAAATGTTAATCAATTTGTATGAAACAGGTAGATCTAAACATTATCTAGCAGATTTTTGTGTTGTAACTGCTTTATCTGTATATTTTACTATCAAATTAAATGTTGTCTGGCTCAATCTTAGCTTTAAATATAAGATTGTGTATTGTGCAATCGACCGACCCTGGGATCGGTAAAAAGTGTGCATCCCTGGTATGTTTGTGACTGAATGTGACTAAGGCGGCGCTTAAGCAACAGGTAGTTGTAGTGATTATCTTACGAACCGGTTATAGGCGTGTATTGATTAGCAGATAAATTGTGTGAAGCAGTAGTAGTGGTCTTGAAATGACTGCTTGAATACTGCTTTTTGTGATGATTTGAGTGCAGAGCAGAGACTGAGTTATAGAGAGACAGTTCAATCAGAAGTGCTGTGAAATTATAGTCAATTCAGACCATTCGGATCAGATATGTTGGACATTAACTTCAATACCAATAACTTTAATAACAATACAATTAATAATAATATCATTAATAACACGAATCGTGTATTCAATACTTCAAACACAAGACAAACAACTAATGGAAACGTGAGTCCAATGAATGTCCTCAACAGCATAGACAGCATAGAGAGCAGTGGACAGCCATCACAATCAGCACAGTCTGCACAGACACCTGCACAGCCATCAATGCCACCAATGCCTTACTCGGGCGCATCCAATGCCTACAACTCGTCCAATCCTATGGACGGCAACCCATTCTGGTTGTCCTCTTCGGTGCAGATCAAGAGAGAGTCGGATAAGAGCATGGATTACGAGTCACACCACAAGTCCTCTCCGATACCCATATTCCCGGTCAGAGTGAAACAAGAGCCGGACAGCGGCTACGGCTCCTGTCCTAACCAGTGGACCGGCAATCCTATGGTCACCAGTACTACAAATCATGTAATTATTGTTTAGTTTTAATCAATTCTTATCTAAAATAACCTGAAATTCAATTAAAAGCACTTCAGATATGAAGTGATTAGAAGTGAATTGAAATCAGTTTTAATTATTTAGGACTAAATCTTGTTATATAACTGACTACTAGTCCTGTAGTCCTGTCTGATAGGCCCTTACGCTCTGTGTAAAGAATGTGCGCTAATATTGATTATAAACATATTGTTTAATAGTATTAATACCTCTAATGATATATAGATTATATTGAATAACAATAATGTCTGTCCTATGCAGTAGTGCTTCAGCTGTTGAGACAATAGCCCCCCCCCTTAGGGAATGCTATTATTTGAAGCCTCTTATTAACAATGGGTGACCGACTCTTTCATATTACCCTCCACTGCCTTCTTCTAAGGACAAGCGCCTATGTCTGCCCCATTGGCCACCCCTGGATTAATTTTCTTTTTACTGACTTAAACTAGATCAATTCAGGGGTGACCACAGGTAACTGGCCAATGTAAAATTTAGTTTAGAGTAGTCATACAAAAGTTGCCGGCTTATATAATTTGTGTCTAAAATATTAATGAAATCTCAGAAAAATCTTTATTTTTCCAAATGTACTGATATTCGAGTCAAACATTTGCCTGAATAATGGAGCTTAGCTTAGCTTACATAATGTTACATACATTGTATGCACGTATGTATGTATGAGAGCACAAATTATTGATTAATTTCTAGACATTTGAGACACATATAAAAACAAAAGCAACAGGGCTATTCTATATGACTGATGACTGTTTCAAAAGCTTTGCTCGACTATTAGCTCACTTGGAGTGCATTCAATGCATTGATTCTCTGCATTGCTGTTCATAAGTATCAATGAAAATCAGACTATCGTTACCTAAAGCCGAGTCTATGCTATGCTCTGCTATGCGTTCTGTAATGATGAGCCGTTTAAGAGAACTTCTCTCTTCTCACTCCAAGGTTAAGGCAAGCAAATAGACATGTTCTCTATAATTTATACTGTACAGTCTACACTGTACAGAGTGTACCTGCTCAATTGTATACTGTATTAGTTGGAAAAAAATTCTGCTTTAAACTCGAGATCTGTTTATTTCTTTGGTCTAATGGTTCGCACTTTGAATATATTGTCAATAAATCTAATTTAATGTCACTTTTTTGGGTAATTTCGTTGGAATTAATTCTCAATATATTTATTTAAATAGGATTTTCATCGCTCTAACAGCGGGTTCTCATTGACTCAGATCCAGAACCTGGCGCTCAAGGAATGCGCTAAAGAAATAGACTTCACGTGCGATGCGCTCAACATATCTGCCGGTAAGTGATCCGAAAGAAAGCCTTTGTTTAGTGTTGTGTTTGTGTCCTTAAAATATATTAACATATTTTGTGACGTTTTGTCCGAAAACACATACAAAACACACTTTAATGCGAAACAAACACTTGTTTTGTTGAGATAGGCATTAGTTTGAGCCGAAAAGCGCACCAGTATTTGGGTCACACAGTCTTACAGTATTACAAGTATTTTGTTTATTTGATTCATTGCATCTCTTTTTTATTATTTATATTCTGGGTTCGCATTCAAGGGAATCGACCCCAATCTCAATGTCTTCTAACAACTTATGGGTCATTACTTCGCCGATACCAACATTAAGAGTCTCTCTAACTATGGCTTAGCTCTGAATGAACTTAACATTATTTGAACCTTACTTTCGAGTATTACTGTTATTATTATTAATGCTATTATTTGTCGTCATTTTTATGACTTTTTTCTATTTTGTTCTCAATTTTTCGCTTAAGAAAAATGTGAATAAAAAAGGAATTCTTTTCATATAATTGGTTAACATTTTTCTCTTTCTATTCTCTCTCTAATGGATTGAGTGATGCGATGAATACAATAACTGATTGTCTTTTTTAATGACAATTAGAATAAATCAAAACTAAATTTGAATATACAGTAAAATAGCGAAACAAATGTCTAAATAATGGTTTGATTGGCCAACAGATCCATTCAATTGGAACGTTGCAGATGTGAGGAATTGGTTGCTATGGACTCAGAGTCAGTTCAATCTTCAGCCCTTTCCCCTGGAGTACTTCCAAATGGACGGAATGACCCTCTGCTCCCTTAACGAGTCCGACTTCAAGCAGAGAGCCCCGCACTGCGGCGAAACCCTGTACGCACAGCTCGACATCTGGAAGACAGGTATGTCTTATATCTTCAGTTGACTCTTGTCTTACATTCAATCTTTGCAATGGTTTCTGAGAATTGGTTTCAAAAAATAATTGTTGACTACAAACGAGTTGAACGACTGGAACTTAGCTCTGCTACTCTGCTTCTATCCTCTCCTCCTCCTATCTACCTGTGCTCCTATTCGGGTGCTTTGCTCTGATATAATGCTTACACAGATTCTCTGATTGTCTTTATGTCCAAAAGCGGTCGACTTTCGTCCCGAGGAAAGCATACTTGAGTTCACCTCAATGCTGAACAGTTGGTCGTCATCGCCGCCGCCCTATTGCTCGTCACCGCCATCTCATATGTGTGCGGTTCCCTCGCCCGGACAGCAGAGCATAGATCTAAACACAGTGTGTTTGTCTCCCGTATCGCCTCCGATGTGTTCTTCTCCGATCATAACCGGTAACACAACTACTGGTGGAGTCAGTTCACCAAAGCCTGGGCTCGTCAGCATTGAGAGCACCGGTGCTATTGTTACCTCTGATTATGGTAGCGAAGGAACGCAGAGCGACGGTATGTATATATTACTGGTCTCTGTACTGTTCAGTGCAGTTGAGTTGTCTCTAATGTAATATCACAACAGGTTTTCGATCGGAATGTTGTGCTTCAGTGCTCTCTTAGGGCTCTCTTCACTGCCTCTGCTTTGCTTTGCTTTGCTTTAGCTGTTAGTCTGTGTTAAGCCATTGGCATTAAATGCCTCACCCATTGCAACAGCACAGGGATAGCATACCTGCCAGTACTACCTTAGCTGAAGCTGGAACTGCACATTAGCAACAGTAGCACTGAGTGCTGTGCCGTCGGCTATGTCTTGAAAAATGCTTTTTTATGCTTTAAATTTATGTTTGACGGACGGACTGCACATACTTTTCGCCTAACTCTGCAGTTCTTCTCATAACAGCTCTCAGTTGTGTCTGATTTTTGTTTTTCTGTTTTTTACTTATTTTTGTTCTCTTTCTCTCCCATTCTATCTGTTTTGACCCCTTTTTCCGCTTGTCTTAGCGCTCGCACACAAAAAAGGGAATTATTTTCAACTGAAATGTAGTAATGATTGAATGCAAACATATAATGCATTCATTCCTTTGAACCCAACTATTATCTAATTCACAGAAAGAGCTTTAGAAATAACGACATTATTATTGACACAACTCTCGAATCGAGTCTGTATTTGAGTTAACGATAAGAATATAATTGTGATAACCAAACGGCACTGTTAGCACTATTAGCCTGATATTCAGTTTTCAGTTTTACTAGATTATTTGCTGAACGCCTTATGCCTGCAATGCAATGCAATTAATCTATTGAATTAGGAATCAAGTATTCATAGCTCCAATCCAAGTGCAATCCCAGTGCCATAATAGTCATTACACGAAATACTAGAACTGGAATCAAATGCTTTAACAGTTATTCCCATTATGTCTGAACTCTTAGACGATATAAGTGACGACGGCTTAGAAGTGCCGACCACTACCGCAGTGGAACAGTCAAGCAACACGAGCTCGACCACTGGCGGTCGCACCGGCTCGGGCTCACATATCCACTTATGGCAATTCCTGAAGGAACTGCTGTCTCAGCCCCAGATGTACGGCAGTTGTATTCGATGGATGGACCGGCAGAAGGGAGTCTTCAAGATCGAGGACTCGGTTCGCGTGGCCCGCCTTTGGGGTAAACGTAAGAACAGGCCGGCCATGAACTACGACAAACTGAGCCGTTCCATCAGACAGTACTATAAGAAGGGTATAATGAAGAAGACTGAGAGATCACAGCGTCTGGTCTACCAGTTCTGTCATCCGTACTGTCTTTGAATGAAGAGTTGAAAACCGAATGAAAACAATACAAACAATGAATAGCTTTTGGCTCCGAATTCAATCCAAACCAATGGCTCTGACCTGAGGTTTGCTTGAATTCAGCGGCGCTTCCGGAGAGCAATCAATAGTTGAGTCGTTAATATAGTTAAAAGTAATCGCGCTCTTCGGTAACGACCGATAATGACGCGGAAGGTATTATTCCCGTCCCATATGTTTGTTCATATCATTCATCTCTCATTCAATTATAGCTTAAGTTAAAGCTTATAACGTTAGACAGTATTGGCTGAGCGCTAATATCTATCTCTTTCTCTCTTCGCATACCATTCCTCACATTCAACGGCAAAACAAAAAAACTCTTTGTTTTAATGTTTATTAAAAACAAAATAAGAGTTGTATTGTATTTGTCTTGAAATTTGAAAAATAATTTATCAAATGGTCGGTAATTGTGTTGAGAAACGCCCGCAGCTATAGCCTGGGTTGGGTAAACGATCCGGCCTATAACGTACGGCAATTCTCCACTTAGCAGCCATCTTGATGAAATCGGTACCATATATCTATGATATATCCAATTGTATGTTCTGTGAACATCCCTTTCATTCAATTACAGTATTTCTATTCAGCATTCAATACTTATTCAATGTTTTTATTTTCAAAGTATTCGCAAAATATTTTTCAGTCGCACTCATGTGAGGCACTGGAAAAGTGAGTTAAAGTATAATATTTTTTAATATTATTAGTAATTTTTGTGCAATTTTTTTATATATTTTTTTCCCATTATTTTATAGGATATTAAGAAAAAGTTTTTCTTAAATATTCTAATTATTTCGTAATTTTTTATTTCTTTCTTTATATGAATTATTTTATTATTTTTCTTACCTATAGTTTGCTTAATATTAATACTATATATTTTATGCCTGGATAACTTTTTTATATAATATTCTATACTATTGTCGTTATTCAACGTTTATTATCACTTATTCTTTGATAAAAACCATTTTTATCGCAAAAACCGTTGAATTCTTTATGAATTATCAGTTTTTTCTTCTCTTTTATATTATTATAGCATTTAATGATATTATCGTTAAAAAGGTTTTGAAAAGTATTACTCTTTTCACTAATCTTTATATTATTCCTTACATTCAAAGGTATTTTATATTAAGAAAAATAAACTAAACATTAATTTATTTGATTGTAATTTATGTGAAAAACCCATTGATTTGATGTATAATACGAAACACAAACTTAATTATTATCATTAAAAACAAACTTATATTCCTTTTGTATTCTCAACTAATGTATGGTTTTTTGTACTTCTTATCTGTTTTTGATTTTTATATTTAACTGTATTTTTCCATATATTGTGAATAAAAAGTTGAGTTAAAAATAATTATAAATTCGCTGAAAATTATTTCACATTTTTTGTTGCATACATTGCAACTGTTGTCTAGTCTTTTGTCAATTAATGAGTTTTACAATGAATTTATTGCATGTTTTGCACTAATAATTAGATTCAGTTATTGTTAGTACGGAATCCAAATCCTGACTACAGTATTGGTATTCCAGCAAAGGTTGCATTTGTGGTCAAATGCGAACAAATCGCAAGGAAACCGATAGCAATCTGTATGTGCAGCTGCACTATAGTCACTATATTCTCTATACAACACCAGTCCCATAGCCATTACCATTACTATAATGACAATAAACTTCCCCTCACTTTCATTTGACTATATATTCTGTTCATTATATTTATAACTAATATTACATTTAATAAAGAGAGAGAAAAAAATGGCACAAAAAACAATTATTGGAGAGAATAATGTCGGAAACAGACGCCCCGACGTTCCGATGCCGATGACTAATAATTAGTAAGACAGTAGTGTTAACACTAATTCACTCCAAATGATTCTGGATTTTAATGCTCGACTCAATTGTGTGCTTCTATTCTGACAATTCTTTTTTATAACTTCAATAGTATTTCACTGTTTTTTTGCATTTGTGCTGAAAAGATGACAATAAAAAGGAATTTAATGAATATTTTTTTTGTAGTCGTGTTTTCATGTTTGCTGTGAAACTTGTTTTTCTCATACAAAGCGTTTGTTTGTATAAAGAATAAAATTATTGAAGAATATAATGCTTTAGTATATGTGTCTATACAAACAAATAAGAATATGATTCCATGCGTTTGTTTGCAATAATTTGAATAAACATTATTTTACAGATAAAACATATTCTCTTTCTTTAGATCTTATTTTACTATTTTATTATTTTTTCATTTCTTTATCTTTTTCTTCTCTAAAGACAAGTTTCAGAAATTATTTATCTTTTTCTTTACTCGTCTTCTATTAGGAGTGAAATAAAATTTATTTGAAAACTGAGAGAATTTACTCAATTAAGAAAAATCGACTGAAAATTATTATATTTTAACGAAAGCTTAAAATTATTATTATATGAGTCACTCATACGAAACAGAGCTTCTCTGAACAGAAGAAAGAGATGTGAAGAAGAAAATTAAGCAAAAATTGGTATAATATTAAGTATATATAAGACCTGACTATTAAAGAAAACAAGTTTTTACTCGACTGAGAGAGGCTTTAGAAAAAACACTTCAATTTATTTTTGCAAATGCTATTAAAAAAGGAATTCCCGACAAAATATATTTTCAAATAATGATTACATAATAAACTTAATAACACATCAGATATTATATAAAGAAAAAAATATATAATAATTTCCTTCAGATTCTGTGAAATGCCAAATGTTATTCATAAGAAGTAATCGTTTATTCATTCAATTTATTAAATGACAATCGTTTGGGAAGATCTGAGAATTTATTTTTATAGATTAGTAAATGTTTTTCAATGTTTTTCAATGCTTATCAATATTTAACAATTGTGTGCTTTCTCTCACTCACTATTATCGAGTCTACTGTATAAATCAATAATGTGCAAGAGCCTTTGAGAGCCTTTGGGATATATTTTTTAGATTTGTCGCGTATATTATGACTTAGCGAAAATTGTAGCCGAGGCTAAAACTTCAGTACAGATGAATGCAATGCAGTCTTTAATAATCAAAATGAGTCAAACAAATCAGATCGGGTGTAATTTTATTACATTTTACCTTTAGTTTAGAACCCCCTAAACAATGCATAAAGTAGCTGACCTTACTCATCTCTGCTCTATATCATTGTTCGGTTGAATATTTTCAACTTCTCTAATGTAAAGAATATACAGTATTATCGAAATGTATTCATATGTTTGCAAATGAGTTAAAGAATGTAAAAACAAGAATAATTGAGTGCATTATTATAAGGGCTTAATTATATCGTAACTCATATTTCAAATCTCCTTTATTTCAATAACTACTTGAAATCAATTCGTTACCAAAGAGTGTCAATACTGTAATGATATGATCGCAAAGTTAAACAATTCTTGCGTTACAAACAATATTTTTATATAATTATAATTATTTTCATGATTTGCATCGTTTGGATCGTTTCATATTATGCCATAAAAATCAGTTTGCGTTAAAAATAACATTTATTGTTGCGATAAATGCAAGTAATAATTAATTATTATTTCTCTCTATTATTCCCATACAATAAGTTAGTCTTTAATTGTTATGCAATATATTTGTTGGCAATAATTGTTTGAATTCAAGTAATAAATGTTTTTTATCACAATTTGAAAAATCATTTTCTCTTGAATTCTATTATATTTTCGCTGATTATTAATAATCAGTAAAACAATAAATTCTATTCAAGATAGAAACTGAAATGAAGAGTTCTGATTGGATAGAAATACATGAAATTAATTGCAAGATTAGATAAATCTAATAAAAGTCGTGTTCAAAAAATGCCGCATTTAATCGCATGGATTCGATTCGTTACGTAAAATGTTGCAGAATATGGCATAAAGACCCTTATCTGCCATTGATGACTGTGACTTCATCTAGTATCATTAGTATCATTAGTAACCCTGCTATTTATCTAATACAGTAATACTGTATTAATACTCTACCAGTACTGCCATACGTACTCTCACAGAATAAATCCCAAATATAGTCCTAATTATTATAGAATATTAATAATTTACTAATGAATTAATTCTGTTTTTATAGCACTCCTACACTCCTATTGCATCCTAAGCCCAAACCTGTCATATCGAGTATCAATATTTTGGGGCAAAAACCTTAAATCAAACGATAAGTTCTGAATCAGTCATCAATAAAAATCATTCAAATAACTGATGGATCGTTGGTTAGGAAGAGTAGCATTAGTTACCGGCTCTTCAGTTGGTATTGAAAGAGCTATTTGTAAGAGTTTGGTGGAGTATGGGCTCAATGCTGTTGGATGTGCTCGAAATATTGATCAGGTGGGTGGCAAAGGTAGTTTTTTATCCTCGCGGTTCAGTCAACACAAACATCTCAAACCTATTAATATTAATAATAATGAACTCCAGAATCTGATTACTATTATTTAAATACAAGTCATTAAATATGAGTCAAAACATGAAATCCAATCGATATTCAATCAATGAGTTTAGTGAAAGAAATAAAAATAATGACATTATTTAGCTGTAGGTTAGCATAAAAATGATTATTTAATTTTCATTTGATTTCAAACAAATTTTTCTACATTTGGTTCTAATGATAGCCCAATGATATTGCATCAGAACTGTCCCAAAAGAAACTAAAGGCAACTCCAGACCAATCAGATGTGATCTGAAGAATGAATCGGAGATTAACCTAATATTCGAAGAAATCAAATCAAAATTCGGTCGAATTGACATTTGCACCAATAATGCGGGTACTTCTCTATCAACCAGGTATTATACTATCTCATAATAAACTAGCGATCTCGTATTGCACTGTAAGGCCTGGGATGATATGCGCACTTATTACTGGAACTACAGAGCAGTGAAAGGAAATGCTAGAAATAAATGTGATCGCACTGTCCATCTGTACCCGAGAATCAATTAAACTAATGATTGAGTATAGTGTAAGCGACGGACATATAATCCATATGAGCAGTATATCTGCGCCTGCAGAGCACCAGTAGCGTCTGGCCATTTCTACCCAGCCACTAAATTCGCGGTCAAAGCATTGGCTGAAGGGCTCAGAAATGAATTGGCATCTCGAAGAAGTGGTATTACTACAACACGGGTCAGCCCTGGGATGGTTGAGACAGAGTTGCATTAAAGACTTTATGAAAGTGAGGCCAAAGGATCGGAAATGTATGCTAAGAGTCTTCGGGCCAGTGATATCTCAAGTGATCGTAGATTACTAAAAATGCCGACTCGTCTGGAGATCAACGATGTTATCCTCAGACCAACTGATGGCTTGTTATAGGAGTTAGACAACAGTTATATAACACATAATATCTATTAGTGGTCTATCAGTTGACGTAAATCCCATCCACTTTCGATGCTTTTATACTTTGATCTCTACTTCATTTTATAGGAATATTTTGTAAAATATTCTTAGTTTTGAATATAAAAATCTGTGAATAGTTTGTCACAAAAAACCTTCAAATAAAATACAGTAAAAAACATATTTAATCTCTAATCCATTGCTATCTTTGCTCAATAATAATATGTGTCTTAAGACTTAAGGTATCAATGAATTTGTCTCAAACCTCAAACGAAAAGTACAGTACAGAGTAACTCTCCTGTTTGAAAAGTACTCGAAAAACAGATTAAAACTTTTAAATAAACAGATAAATAAAGGTATGAATCGAAAGGTTTTAAATCAATACGAAAACAATTGAAAATTTGATAAAAACAATATGTTCTGGAAAGAAAAAGTTCAAAAAAGAGCGCATATATTGATTGAAATAGTCATTCGATGCGATAAGGAGTGAGAACTTTATGATAGGTTCGGAACTGCACTGACACTGCACTCACTCGCTATGACTGACTGTACACTACATATGAATTTATAGATTCAAACATTTGATTGCAGTTTAATAGTCATTAATTCAATATTTTCTTATAAAAACAATTAATAATTATTTGGCCTAAAATGGACCGTTGGGTAGGAAGAGTAGCATTAGTGACGGGTTCTTCAGTCGGTATCGGTAGAGCTATTTCTATAAGTCTGGTCGGGTATGGACTACATGTTGTTGGATGTGCTCGTAATATAGATCAGGTGAGGCATCGGTGCACTCGTGTATGCTTTTAACGATTCATATTTCAGTTTATTTATTCTTTGAGTCTTTAAACAAAATATTATTCATTTAAACGTTAGAATCCGTAATAAGAATACAGAATCCGTAAAGACTTGAATAAACAAATAGGAAAACGAGTAAACATTGTCTGTATATAAGCTATAAATAACTATTCTGTCGGATGTTCTCTAATCACAGCTCAAACAATTAGAATCAGAAGTGTCTGCAAAGAAACTGAAGGGAACTTTCAGACCAATCAAATGCGATCTCAAGAATGAGTCCGAAATCAAATCGATGTTCGATGAGATCAAAGCCAAATTCGGCCGAATCGACATTTGCATCAATAATGCCGGTAATTATTCGTTAAGAATAACGTATGAATCGATTGCCTAATCATTACCGCACGGGTAGGTCTGGCAAAGGACGCGCCTCTTATTACTGGCGATACTGAGTCGTGGAAAGAGATGTTAGGCATCAATGTGACGGCGCTCTCGATTTGCACCCGGGAAGCGATCAAGATAATGCTGGAGAAGAACATAAACGAAGGCCATATAATCCAAGTGAGCAGTATGTCGGGCCACCGCATCACCCATTCGGCCCCTACCCATTTCTATTCCGCCACTAAATTCGCTGTCAAAGCACTGGCAGAAGGACTGAGACAAGAACTAAGAGCTCTAAAGAGCGGTATCAGAGTAACACTGATCAGCCCCGGTATGGTTGAGACACAGTTCGCCGTTAGACTGCATAACAAGAGCGATGACAAGAATTTTGATCCCTATGCCGACAAAGCAGTCATTAAAGCGGAAGATATCGCACAAGTAGTGGTCAATACCCTACAAATGCCGGCGCACGTGGAGATCAATGATGTGCTCATTAGACCAACGCATCAGATGTTCTAAAATTATATGAATTTTCAAATAAAAAAGTGATTGAATGCACAAAAAAACAAAATATATTTTAATTAAACCGATAATCGATTTGAGAATTGATTTGTTTTACACAAAAAACTAAAGCAATGAATGAAATGATTGAATGAATAAAAATATTTAAACCAATAATAAGTGTAAATAAAATCTGAATTAAATACAAATTATATAACAATTTATAGTCCATTCAGTCCTTCATCCGCTTCCGTGCCAAAGCCTTCCGGCGTTTTTCCTCCTCCTCTTTGCGCTCTTCCTCCTCGTCCTCCCGTTTGCCGATGCGGGCACTCCTGGACTCCTCTTGCATGCACTGCACGAAATTCGCTTCTTCTATGTCGTCGTCTTCAATGTTCCGATACTTTCGTTTGTCGTATCCGAATATCTCACGGATGGCACGCGAGTAGTCCTCTTCGATCGGCTTCTCTTCCGGCCCGTCATCTATGAAGTCGGCCATATCGTCGTCCTCTTCCTCCTCATAGTCGTCGTCCACGTATTGGGACACGTCTTCATACATTCCGCGCCGGTATGTACTGCCGATTGGCGGCAATTTAGGCTGTGGTGACAGAGGTCTGCGCGGCCGAGGAGGGGGTGATGCTTGTCTCGGCCGAGGAGGAGGTGATGGCGGTCTGGCCCGTTCGGAGCTAATACTTTGTTTGGGTGTAGGCCTGTAGTCATGAGTGGGTGCTTTAGACCGTTCTTTGGATGCATTGGAATACTTCTCATTATATTCTTTGTCTCTTGAGTTCAACCGGTTCTCCATTTTCTGGATAATAGCAGACTTGTTGTTAACGGCACCCATACTCTGACCCGTTCTTCTCGAATCTTGTCTACCGATTGGCGAACTCCTCGGCCTCTCATTCGCTAATCTATCGCCAGATCTTTGATTCGTTGAGTTATTGTTATAAATATTTGTGTTTTTAATGTTTTTATCACTTTTTGGTTGAGATTGATATGGATTAGAGTTAAGACCACTTTTCGGAATCACTTTATTGTTATTGTTGTTCACATTCGAGTCATAAGTATTGACTCTTTTGTTAGAATTCGTGTCTCTCTTAACGTCGCGCGGATTCGGATTAGATTTCTTGCGAATCTCGTCTGCGTTCGGCAATCGGGCCAACCCTTTGCTGGCCCTTTGCTTGTAATACAGTTCCTCTTTGAGTCTGTCCTTCTCTTTCTGAGTCATTGGTCGCATCTGTTTCTTCTCTTCGCGTTCGGACATCAGTTCATCAGTCAGTGAACTCTTCTCTGATTTCGACTTTTCTGTCGCCAAACTCAACAGCTGTTCGTAACTCATCGCTGGCTTTGCATTCCTGGCCTTAACCCGATTCTCGTTATTATTATTATTACTCTTGTTATCCCTATTACTACTATAACTGTCTTTAGTTTTACCCGAAGTATCACTTCTGCGGTGAAGACCACTATTTTGTGACGCATTGTATTTATTAGTGTTTTTCAGACCATTTCTGATCACCTTTTCCTCCAATTCATTCATTTGTCTCTTGTTTTGACTCAAATCCTGAGCGCCTTTTCGTTTCAGTTTCTCCTCAACTCTTCGCTGTTCTTCGAGCTGTTCCTCAGTTAAGACAATCCGCGAGAAGTCGTTGTCTTTGGTCCGGGTTTTCATCATTAATGCCTTTTTCATAGACTTGGAGTTCTGTGCCCTCAGAGACAACAGCCGTTCCTTTTCTTTCTGCCGTTCCCTCAGTTTCTCCATTTCCTCCCTTTCCTTTCGGGCCTTAAAGGCATCGATCACTGCCTTATTGGGACCGGCAGTCTGTCCGGCCTTTGCCCTCCGTTTGACCGCAAACTCATTGTTAGTGTCCTTTAATTCTTGGTTTTTGTCGGCCAAAGACAACAACGACTTGTAATCCATTTCTTCGGTTAGTTTTGCCAATAAATGACTCCAAATATGAATAATAATCCAAAATATGGTTTCAATTAAATCCAAAAATAATTAAATTCGTATCAATTGGTCTCTGAATACAACTATTTGTGTTATGACTTCTGAACTCAATTCAAACACAACTATAACTATAATTAACTATATTTTTAGCTTAAGTTCAGTTTCGCTCAATTTATATATTATTTTAAAGACAATAAAAATGGTTTTAATTTATATATTAATGAATTGTAAAATAAATGTATTTATTGTGGATTTAGTTTATAAATCAGACGGTATTTGAGGTTAAACTAAATCATCGATAGTTCTGGAAATCAACTCAATATTGAAGAATCAAATGTTGTTTACATTCAATACATTTAAAGACATTTCAAATGAAATTATAATTTGAGCGCAATTTTCGAGTTTTCAAAACTTTATTTAATATTGTTTTTAGTTATAAATTGTATTAATTATTAAAATAATTATTGAAATTCAGTTAAATTAAGCTCTTTTTCGCTTTAGTCCTATATTTGAGCCAATGTTTGCTTATTATTAAATTATACGGAAATATAAAATAAGTGATAAATAAGGAAATATTCTATACTTTCAATGCATTTACAAAACTTTTTATGCGTTTAAGACTGAAATCGGATTTCAATTGAATCCACTATTTATTGGATTAATCTTTTCATAGTTTGGATGAGTATTAGTATTGACTCTAATATTTAGATTTTGATATTTAAAAAAAATTATCTTTCAATGAGATCCAGTCGGAGGTCAGTTGCCATCGACTGTATTGACCGAAACACTGGTTTCACATATGCACTGAAATATCATTTCCGCTATTATTGTGTTTATTCACAAAATATAGTGTAAACTGAATTAGAAATCGCAGACATTGTCGACACTATTGCTCTGGGAATATATGATTGCATTAAACGCATAGTCAGTCCAATCGACACAACTATTCAGACCTTAAATCTCATACAATGTCTCGCTCTCTGAAAGTTCACTCAACTCTCAGATTATAATACTTTTTATTTTGTTTGTTAAACAGATTTAATGCTCGGATTAGATCTCAAATACAATAAAAGATTTGATTTTAACCTAAATTTCTGAATCAAATAAATTAATGACTGAACAGAAGAATCGAAAAAATAAGCAATTTTTGCAATAATATTAATATCGATAACAGAATTGATTTCACTTTCACTGCTCTAATACTTAGCACTCGTTTCGCAATTAATCTTAATTTTCAGGTCTTATTGACTGTCAGTTCAAATACGTTTCGATTCATTTAATCGAAATCATCTAAATCTGAGACTAAAGAGGCCGAGGCATCCAATTGCCCCCAACACCAGCCCACCCACCCCTGGGTGCTTTATAAGGAACTATACTTGAAACTATAAATAGGAACACCCAGGGTGCAAATTAACTATGAATAGGAACAATTTAAAGGGTGAGCTATTGGGGCGCTCTTAACAGACTATACAGACTTCACTTCAGGCAACCCTCAAATGTGTTACGTTGTTTATGAACAGCTCATGCATTCTATCCGAACGTTTCGAATGTTGGACTCAGTGCTGACATCTGTCGACTGCATTGCGTGACAGCATTGTTATGACGTCATTGTCATAGCATTCGCACAACTATTGCGTCAATTCTTATTCAAAGTTCGAAAAAAGTGATTAAAAGTGACTATAAGTGAAATACGATTAGAAAGCGTTGGAAACATAGCGTCAAACGAATGGCTCGAATGCATTGAAACTGAGTTTCATTTCAAACGTGTTTTCGCTTCAAAACAAACAAAACTGTTATTCAATTCAATATTCAATTCAATTGTTCTCTCATTTGATTCGCAATTATTTCAAACAATTATTATTCGATTAGAACTCAATTCAATACACAATTGAATTGATATAACATTCGTGTCATTCGTCTCATTCACTCTTGTCTTCAATCTCTCGATTGTCTTCATAGTCGCCATCCGTGCTATCCGTGCCCTCAATGCCGCGCGAAAAGCAAGTGAAGACATCTATACGACAGCGAAGACCCGGCGCTCAGACGGCCCGCAAGAGCACCGGTGGAGTGGCACACGTGGCCAACAGGGCTTATGTGTCGAGTACTGACGACACCAGTAGTGTCGACAGTCAGCCCACAAGCGGTGGTTCGAGTCATGTGAGCCGAACCGCACAGGAGATGAAGAGGTCGGCCGAACAGCACTCGCAGCGCATTCAGGCCATACTGGAGGCCAAGACAGGCAACGGCACCGGAAAGGGGCGTAAGTCGACGGGCGGTCGCAGTCAGGTTCGGGTGAAGCGCAAGCCCTACCGCCACAGACCGGGAACTATAGCTCTGCGAGAAATCCGACGCTTCCAGAAGACGACTGAACTGCTGATACCACGGCTTCCGTTCCAACGACTGGTCCGCGAGATAGCGATGGACTTCAGAGACAATCTGCTGTTCCAGTCGGCGGCGCTGTCGGCCCTACAGGAGGCGGCCGAGGCTTACCTGTGCGGCCTTATGGAGGACACGAACCTCTGTGCCATTCACGCCAGAAGAGTGACAATAATGCCACGGGATATACATCTGGCCCGAAGAATACGCGGCGAAAGGACCTGAACGCCCGTCCCCTCCACTCAAGTCTTACATTATATTCATAATTGAAATCCATTTAAATTTTTTTTTCTTTTTTTTTGTAATCTATTAATACATTTGAAGTCAAATATAGTCTTATTTATGCTTTCATTCGAGTCATACAAATACCCATTCATTGCTTACTTTGATTTGTTGTTTAACTGAATCTTTTATTTCGTTTTTTGTTAATTCTTATCATTTGTATTATTTTTTTTTAATTTTCTCTTAATTTTTGTACATTTTTTTTGATTAATATTAATATTTGTTTTCTTTATTAATACTTTTTTGACATTATTTTGGTTTTGGATTCGATTGAATTCAATCTAATATTTCGTACAATAATCTCATATTTATTATAATATTATTAAACATTATTAGTATTAATATTATTATTATTTCCAATCCATTTCCAATAGTTGAGACACTTTTAACCAAATATTTTCATTCTTGACGTCTAATAGAATCCAATTCTTATTTATAATACTTTTCAAACATTATTAAACTTTTGAATAATTACTAATAAAATGATTATTGAAGACATTGATCACTGATTTGTTTAGCAGAAAGTTATTTCATTCATATGAGCAGTTTTGGAATCAATATAAGGGAAAGTTGTACCCGGGTATAGTATGACCCAGTTAGTATTTATACG
>JAQIWA010000815.1:0-24777 GCA_034693305.1 Eueremaeus valkanovi
GGTATCAATATTGTACCCCCTGTAGTTTTTCTGTGGCGCCCTATTCAAATCAGGCGCTAATTCTGAGACACCCTGTATGTGTCAAGCAATGAGTCTGACTTATGAACTCAGATATAATGCATTAAATAGTGGTTCTGAAACCACAGTTTGCCTTTCGTTGACTGATTACTGTATTCATGAAAGAAGAGCTGATTTTTCTAAAAGCTTTCTATAATAATATTCAGAATCTCTTAATTCAAGATTTGTATAATTATGACAACAAGTATTACGAATAAAAAGCTGCATGGCTTAATTTTTTAAAAGTTCAAGTCTTTAAATAAGTTTCGATTCATATAAAAGTAAAGCTCATAAAAAATTATCAAGAATTTCATTTGAGAAGTAATTGAAGTAATTCGGCTCACTTTTCAATTTTATATTTTGCCGAATCTTTGTTTTTTCTTAGCTTTAAGTTATACTAAACACTGAATACTAGGAAATACTAGGAAAGACATAACAAGTTCACTACAGTATTGTAAACTCCGATAATTTATGGCTTAATTAAAATGAATTGAATTTTCTATAATTTATTGTCTATTCAGATGAGAATTGAATTCTATTGAACTAAACGTATAAACCGAACATTGAATTGAACTTCAAATGATTTTTCTCTAATTATTAGGAAAACTAATCTTAATTGTAATTAATTGACTATTCGTTGATATTATTCGACTTCCAATTATAGCCAGTTATTGAGTTTCCACATAGTATTAAAATACTCTGGAGCCTTTTACCCGTTTGCTAGTTATAAGCAATATTGCAAAAGTTCGACCATTTGTTTGCAATACTCTTAACTGAAAGGATGAGCTCTTCTCTCCAAAAATGCACTCTTCTATCGATAATATAATTTGTTTGAATGCAATCATTGCCTCCGAATTCACAAACCCTGTAGTGATGGAGAATAGCAATCCTTGGGTCGACGTTCACCATTAGTTTGGTTGGCATGAACTCCCATACAAAATGATTGCCCATTTCTACGACTTTATCGGGAATTACAATGCATTTGGATCTCTGCTTATGAATATTTAATTGACTTTTTCGTCTCGTTTTGAGCAAAGCTGTCGACGGATAGGGAATAGATGCGGATATGGACTTGTCGTCCGGCCATTGCAAGTAGAAGAATGAGTTTTGGAAGGAATAGCCTCCAGTCCTCTCGCCATTGACTCTGCCAATAGCCTTCAGCATTGATAATAAGTTGTTGTGTTTGTAGGGAATGATGAGTTCGTCGATGTCTATCATAAGCACGTATTTGAAGCGATTCATAGTTCTGTAGAGACAGTCGTTCAGAGCCGCGAACAGACCCTCCGTTCGGATCTCTTTCTGTGACTCTAAGTTCAGATTCCACGACAACATTGTTATGAGTCCGCTATCGATGTATTGCTGGAGAACACAATCGACATCAGGTCCTACCGTATGATTGTATAGTACAAAGTGTGTGACACCGAGTATGCGATTCAGTTCAATAAACTCAATCAAATTGAGAACTTTGTTGTATTCGTAGTGCAAAGGCTTCACACAAACAGCGATACTCTGTTCGACTGACTTGTTATCGATTAATCTGCTTCTCGTTCGCCGATTATTATGAATGAGAAGTCTATTCGAAGGCATTGTTTCTTCGTTGGCGTTATTCCTGGGTTTAATCAATACGGAGACCGCTTCAGGAACTGGTATGTGAGTGAAAATAGGGCAGAGTATAAAATAGGCACTATATTTGAGATTCCAATTCTCGCGAATCAGTTTATTCATCGCCTTTACGATTGTTGGCGGATAAGTCTGAGCGAACCAGAACTTACAATCTGTGCAATGCATACAATCCTTAATCAGATTACCGATCAATCAGAACATCTCTAATGCTTTATTATACCAGTGGTCGGCACTGGGAAGACCAGGGGCTAAACTGGACTTCCGCTGTATCCGAGCGAAGAATATAGGCATGCAATCAATCATCCGGGTGGCTTTCAATTTACTAAAACTTATCTTCCAATTTATGAGTCACTAGAAATCTTAGCCACCCTGAGCTCAAGATATTTTGCTAACCCTGGTATAAACACAGCAATTGAGTTCAATTTTGATTACTCACAGACTTTTTCTTCGGTTCGAGTCTTTGTGGCAGCGATTATACGAATGAAATGGTTTTCTTGATTCCTGTCGTCATAATAAGCAGAGAAGACGAAGAACTTGTGTCTCGAATGCGACACTTCCTGCCAGTGATCGGCTTTTGTAAGTTCAGAGTTCAAGTAATTTATATGACTTTGATTTGTTTCGGTTAAGACAACGTCCTGTGAGTCGACGCTATATTCGGTCTCTCCTAAGATTCTCTCTAATTCTTGAGCCACTTTAGGGGAAAATATAATCTCCTTTTCCTCCTTTTCCTCATTCTTTTTACCAAAGATCCTAAATCTGCCTAAAATGCCGTCGTTTTCCAAATTATAACTCAAATCGTTATTATTTTTCTCAACCGATAGTATTTGGAGAATAATCATTAGAGCGAAGAATGCGGCGAATACTAGGGCTATATATAGGGGTCTATTACCCGAATTGGTTCTAAGCTTTAACTTCTTATTTAATAAATACAACAAAAGCTTATTTGGTTTTCCTCTTCTTCTAATCATTTTGCTATCGATTTCCAAATGAATCTGAAAAATAAGTTATGAAATCACTTAAAACTTTCTTCAAATTTTGATCTTATCATTAAATAAGTGGGATCGGCAAGGGTTTCCCAATTGTACAGTTCCCTAGATCATAAGGGTTTAGTATTTCTAAACCCATGTGGGTATAACTTTTTGGAGAAATCGGATAAAGTTCTCTTCAGTGGTGACCCAAATCTCAGTAGTGACCCCCTGAACACCCCTCCTGCCCACAACTAATTAATAATCATTTTTATAATGTTTTCAATGAAAAGTATATTAAATCTTATGTTTTCTCAATCATTAATCAATTTCTTGTTTGTTTTGTTTTTTGTTTTCATTTGATTTAATTTGTTTTTAATGACAAATCAAAAAATCAATAGAAAAATAATTTACGACTGAAAATGGTTTTCTAATATAATAATATGAACTATCATTAGTCGTATTACAAATGCATTGCGCAAATCCTTAAGAAAAGCATTTGTCTTAATAATAGAAAATTATTATTATTTATATGTATTTTAATATAAGATATGATTTTCATTTGGGATTATATTAATTATAAAAACAAAATATTGTTTCAACTAATTTGCAAACAATTTCTAATACAGGCCAATAATTAATATTAATTACTCCTGCTGCTTTAACTGAATGATGACAAACTGGATAATGATAGGAATGATCACAAGTCATCGTTTTACTAAAATGTTGAGAAAGTGTCAAAAATGCTTGAATAGCATGAAAAATGAACGAAAAGGTGAATTCGGAATCTTCGCAAAACTCATGGCTATTATGTTTGTTGTATTTCCTTTTGAACATGAATTCAAGATCAATACAGTGCTTTACAACCCATTGGGCCACAGGTGTGAACAGCACACAGATGTCGGTAAACATTAAATTCCAATTCAAACCTTGCATTGAATTAATTCAAAACCGTTTCAGAAATAAATTCTTCACTGAATAACTGTCAGTAAATGTATGAATAAGTTATATTGAGAGCAGAGTCGGCCTAACATCTGATTGTGTGCACAGTTGCTATTGAATACAACATTTGATTCAATACAGCCTCACGTAATAAGTATTTGATTTAAAGTGACCAGGTTATTGATGACTAGGTATTATGACAGATCAAAATGGGTTTTAGAGATAATT
Source organism: Eueremaeus valkanovi (assembly GCA_034693305.1). Classification (NCBI taxonomy): domain Eukaryota; kingdom Metazoa; phylum Arthropoda; class Arachnida; order Sarcoptiformes; family Eremaeidae; genus Eueremaeus; species Eueremaeus valkanovi. The sequence continues at coordinate 3,816 of JAQIWA010000815.1, forward strand.
AAAAACTGAATACTAGTACTAGTATGAGCAAGAGTCAATCTGTAGAACATTGTTGGCTTGAAGTTTGAATTTATTTAGTCTTGATAAGATGATAGAAGACAGGAACAATTATTCAATAAAGTATTGATTAAAGAAATTAATGAATATCCTTGAATTGTTTGTATAGTAATTCTACAGAATATCCAGGGCTATATTTTCTTCGTCAAACATTGCCGTCTCATTCGTTATACAGTATTATTATTATTGATATAAATATTGAGCAAAAGATTCTCTTATTTGCATTGAAATTCTAATTCGGAAACCTTTACAGAATTGAATACAATATGAATAATGTTTGCGAACCAACTCATTAGGCAAATATAGGCTCAGATAAGCCGCTTTCGTCAGATCTTCTTTATTCAATTGATCCCTCGGAAAGATGTGAATAAATAAAGCCTCGGTTTCATGATTTCATACTACATGTACAGTAGAATTGCCATAAGTCAGGCAATCAATGCCTTAACTCTACTTCTATTGATTTGTTTCCAATAAATAATAAATTAGAAATATTACACAAAACTATTGGTTCAATTGGAAAGTAAATAGTTTACATCCATGACATTTACTCCTATTATTACAAACGTGTCCTCATTACAGATAAACATATAAACAAATCTGTATAATAAATAATAAATAAAATTTCTATAGCATTGAAAATCTCCATAATATAGAAAATCTCTGTCTTATAGAAAATCTTTATACTTATAGAGAATTTCTATTAAATATTTATGAATTGGGTTTTAAAAATAAATCGAAAAAGTCTTGAAATTATAGTTTTTATATAAATAACTTGATTGGAGTGTTTGATTAGAGATTTATAAACTTTTATTTATTTATTTATTTAATTTATATTCTTTGCAATAAATAACTGAAACGATAATAAACTTCTGAACTCAATATTCTGTGGACTCAAAGAGTGAAATACTTTTTATCCATTCATTTATTGTTTATAGAATAGAAATCAGAGTTAGGCAAAGGGGGATTTGGAGTCAGACAATCGGCCTTAGGTTAAGAAAATGGTTTAGAATCAATTTCAATGTATTGTCGAATGAATTCAATGAGTTTGAACCCTAACCCGAATAACGGCTGTTCAAAGCGCCAAGGAATCTGAGCTTGACTGACTGACAAACTGAGCTTGCCCATTGCCCACTCCTGAAAGATAATCAATACTTTTGTGTTCTATAAATAATGGGTTGTATTAATAAATTCACGTATTCTGTATTCAAATGAACACAACATTCATATAATTAATGTGAAAGACGTGTTGATATACAGCATAAAAGTTTATTTGAAGTTAATTACTATAATTAAATAAATTAATCAATTGTTTAACTCAAGCAAACGGTGTGTAATTCAAAAGTTTATCAATCATTTACTTAATATTAAAACCAAAACTTTTAATCAATTAATGAATGAATTTATTTGTATTAAAGAAGAATAAGTATTAGAACAGAGATTATCTCTAGTTTTATGTTAATCTCACCTCTAATTGCATTGATTGCCATTTGTGTGAAATAATAACTTATAGAACAATGATGCGGATGAGTGAAAAATTATCATCTTATCCTTGAACATTTTTATTACTTTATGTAGAAAAATAAATCAATTTATAGATAATTAAAGTGAATATAAAATTAAAATTTTGATTTCAGACATAAAAAGCCGCATATTATTGAAAATGTTGTAATTTTATAATATTTATATTTTTAAACGATTCAGTAGAGCAACACTTTCCGTATGAACTCAACTCAAACCTCACGCGATTGGAAAGGGATTTACTGAATGAGATGTTGCTTTCGGAGCGCATGATCTCATGCTTATACATACAATACATACTTTATATGATATATCGATTATTTTCTTTCATTTATGTATAAATGTCTGACTTTGGCGATCAATATCTTCTAATTTGCAAATTCTTTCTTAAAATCATTTTTATCAACATTTTTATCAATTCGTAAAATAACGAAAAAATAGTTTTGAAAATGCATTTCATTCCCCATTCCATACACTCTTTGCATAATTTGAATGCAAATATTGAACGCTCTGATGGTTCACATCTATACAGTATAACAATGATATGCATTAATAGAAGAGATGATAGAAATGGGAATGAATTTGGAAGTATATAAAGAGGATGAAAGCTCATATCTTGTTTAAAAACTGTCTAGGCTACTCATAATAAATTCTTACTCGTTTTGAAAGAAATTTCTAAATTTCTAAGTCATGAATAGTATTAAAATATTTATATTAATATTTTGTTATTTCATTGTTTATAAAAAAAACTTAAGAAAAAACAAAGTAATGAAACAAAAAATATTTAATATTGTTTGTAAGCCTCTGGTCATCCCTGGATATTAATTTTCATTTTTATTATTTCTCTATTCTTTCAATTATTCAATGAATACTTCAATAAAATAATGGATTTTTTTTAATTTAATATAAATTAATTATTATATACAGAGTTAAAATTTTACCTTGCAAGTTTTGAATCGTTTACTACAGGAAAACTACAGGGGGTATAAAATTGAATCTGGTCTTATTTGAAAGAGGGAATGTGGGCGTTTTTGTAAAAATTGTATATGAAAAATATCCTTGCACAATTCAAGGCGCTAGTTTTCTATGAAGAATATGGTAAATTATTGATTTCATCGCCATTTCTAGATCCACATGAATTTTCCCAAAATTATCTTCTTTGAATTGATCCATCATAAATCTGGTGTTGCTTTCATCTGAAATGTAAGCAACTTCAGAACTTTAGAATTAGGACAGTACAGTACAGTACCATGCTTCTTTAATGTTATAACTTATAGCTAATGATATCAATTGAAAATCTTAAATTACCTGGGAGTAATTTAATATTTAATAAATTAAAAATCAGTTCATTATATATATGGTATTAATATTAAAATATAAAACAAATCAATAAAAATCGAAAAGTTTTATATAGTTTAACGATTTCTCTGGAAAATTGTCGTCAGATCTGATATTTTATATTTTCCCAATATATTCAAGCTATAACCTTGACCTTATTAGCTCAAGGATCCTGTGCTAATGGATCGAAACGGAGCTGTGCACTGTTGATCTGAGACATGTTATTTATTTTCCTAACGGAACTGCAAATAATTTAATTAATGAAATGTAAACTCAAATCAATTCAATTCAATAATAATTTATATTTTATTTAATCGAAAAAAAAACTTAAATAATCGACAATTTGTTTCATATCTTTAAATATATATTTAATTCGATTATATATTTATTTACTATTTGTTTGATAACATTTGACAATAAATTAATGAAATCTGAATGAAATGAATGATAGATATGATTATTATTACTGTTCAGCACATTCTCTATCGCATACACATTAATACATAACTCAATTCAGACATCATTTCTCAAATCAATTCCTTTGAATAGGAATGTATTGATTCTTATTATGATTATAGACAGAAATTTGAAACTATAATAGGATATGGATATAAAACTCAGCTTCGAATAACAGCTGGGACTCTAATAACTCAGTATTGCATTCATAACTACTTTGTTTTTGTGCTAATTAGACACACATTGAGGAAAAGGAAAAATGAGAATCAATTATAAAATCTTATAATTTATATAAAACTTAAGCAGAAAATTGAGTAATTGGATCCGAACACAATTTTGAAAATTAGCTCAAATATATGTTTGAATTAATTTAGAACTTATTGCTTATCTGTTTTGAAATCTTTTGAGACACTGTTGAGAAGAATAAATAAAGCGATGAATAAAATTCAAACACATATTCACTTACATTATGTGATATTAACTCTAATTTCAGGGAATGTTTTAAAGAAGTGTTTTTGTGTCGCATAAACATAAGTATTGGTAATCATTATCATTACATATCATATAACTTATAATGTCTTCCCTTTAAGCCCTTTAAGCCCTTAGACACCAATTATTGGTTTTTCGATACTTTCTATCAATTAGTTTGAAAACTATTGCATTGTTTTAGTGAAACCATTGATTAGTATCAATACGCGGGTGCAGCATAGTTGATGCCGGAGCCCATCATCTGGTCTTGTGGTACATTTGAGAATGGGTTGTCCTGATAGGTTGGTTCCTCTGTATTGCCCGCATACGCCGAATATCCGGCGCCGGCAACAATGTCTTCGTTTTCGAAACCAGTAGCGAATTGTGACATATCTGTGCCCGCATTCCAGCGTATGTATGCGAAGTACGCACAACCGGCCTATCGGTGCGAACAAAGCGTTTATAGTTTTAGATACTTTTGAATAAATAGAGGAATTGAAGGATAGATTGGGAACAAACCCAGGAAGCGATCGAGAAGAATGAGAAAGCAATGGCAGCTCTGCAGCTGTTGATCCCTTCGCCGAATGGCGGGTAATTGGAATTAGCCCAGGCTATGCCCAGGTATGCGAAACATATTAAGTAAAGCGCTGCCCAAAGACCTAATGTTTATAATTTTCAATTTAAATGTCAATTATATGATCAGTAAATGTAATACAATATGAGTTATACCGGAAAATCCCAAATCGAAAGCCACGACTCGACGCCTTATTTTAACGCTCGATAGGTTTTGGAACAGAGCCTCCAGTATTAGGAATGCAATACTCGCTAAGAAGCCAATCAGACCCAGACCTGAACCTAATCTGCAGGCGTTGTTGTCTCTATTGTACAGACATTTCTCTACTGATCCCTCTTTGTACCAGCCCTTCGCTGATATACAGCCAAACACAATGACAGAACACAACTGAAGGAAAGGAAGAGATGTATGAATTGAATTCAGTTGTCCTTCAATTAGATTACAAACATATTATGTATTCATTATTATATTATAAGTAAAATTAAGATCGTAGACAAAAGAGTCCTGGTATACTAGTAGTTTTTGTTGTCCATGCTCTGTGGCATACCTAGTCTCTTATTCTACGATCACGACTGTACTAAATTATATATTGATGTGAAAATATAAGGATAATGACAATAGAAAAGCCCCCCAAATGACACTTCAGTGCATGACTTGTATTAAAGTAAATCCGATTCGCATTGAAATGAATAGAAATGATTGTAATTAAGAGAATGATTGACTCAATTATAATATTTATTAAATAAATAAATTATATTAAATATAGTATTGAAATGAATGTAAATTTTGTGACTATTTTTGTATATGATTTGAAACCGATATGAATACAAGTAATCGTATATTCGTATGACTGACCCAACAGACGAATCGGAGGATGACTTGAGGTCTCATAACGTACCCAATCGGGTCGAAAGCAGAGCCTAAATAGCAAATGCATATAAATTGCAATATTTAGACAAATGAATCAAATTTTCATTAATCAAAGCCAAACACAAAGCCAAAGCTATTCGTGTGCTGAAGGCATACCTGCTTTCCCGGCACCAAAGGCTGCGTTCATATTATTCATTATAATTAATATATTTTATTGTATTTAATAATCAAATAAATTGTATTTATTATTAAAACTAATTTTTGTTCAGATGTTCTGAAAATTGCATTTCTATTCGGAAAACACAGAAAACAAGAATTCAATAATTCATAGATAGACTCATCCATTCATACAATGCTATAATAGCAGTGATATTACAGTTATAGCACTTATAAGACTGCGAATGCGTATTCAAGTCATTCGCAATCAATTGGTTTCAGTTTTGTTCAATCAATTCAAAGAATTTATTTTCAAATATAAGTCACAAATCCTTTAAGCAATGAATCTTAAAATAAAAATAAAGTAATAATTCATTTAATTTTTTTGAGTTGTGGAAGGGGCTCAGGACTACCCCGGGTTAGCCCTTCCAAGACGTAAGGTGCGAATGAATGCACTTTTGAGTCTTTAATAATCGACTCATGAATTGGTGAAAACCATTGAATCGTTTTGTTTGGATATTAATCGAAAACTTTTCCAAACTTGGACTTTATTTTTCATATAAATGAATATTTGCCTCAGAATTCTTGTTAATATCAATACAGTATAAACAACCCTCCTGCTTTAAAACATAAAAATGCGATACTTCTCGGGCTTCAAAGCACAGGGAATGCAATGCAATGCAATAGAGTGTGTAATCAATTAGAAATTAATTTATTGAATATCTATTGAGAAAACACAAGAAATCAATTCAATGCTTACAATGGCTTCGGAATCAAAACTAATGAACGAATAAAATAAGAAAATTACGGAAAATGGGCTAAAAATAAATTGGTTTCAGTTCTGTTCAATCAATTGAATGAATTTATTTTCAAATATAATTCACAAAATATTTAAGCAATGGATTGGAAAATAGATTTAAAATTATAATAAGAATTGTTTTAACAAAATATTATAATTATATAAATTATTAATTCAATGCAAAGACTCAATCAATTATTACGATTAGTCTATGAATGAGTCATTCGTTCATTAATTTAATGCTTTTATAAAAATATATAACATTTGACATAAAAATAGTTTGGATTTAGTCTCGAATCCGATCCCAACAACAGCTCAATGCGAGTGGACTGACATGTGTTGAGTTTGGTCTTTACTGATGAGCACTTGACTACACTTCGGACATATGATGAACTCGTCTAGACTGGAGTCAGTCCACAGTTTGGAACCCTTAGGAATGGCTCCCTTCGTGTTGCGCACATCCATCTGCTGTGCTCTCAATAATTCGTTTTGTTTCCTAATATCCGGCAATAAAACCAATAATTCAGAGAATATTTGCAAAAACCTGTTTCTGTCGAACAACTCAATGCACTTCTGATGGTATTGTTCGGCACTAATCACTGATTGCCGGAACTGTTTGGACGTCTCTTTGAATGTCAAGAACTTCGACCGATCGGACAATACGTTCTCCACTTCTTTGACGAGTCTTTGATTGCGTTCATTGAAATCAATTGGATTTGTGTAACAAAACTCATTGGAAGGCAAGCACTCGGAGTTTGACGACTGCATCATATTTTCAGCGCTCGTAGTACTGATCACTTGTGCGACAGAACTGAGCGATAGATTCGTATTCTTTTTCTTAATGGCGGGCAAACCGGGCGGCGCTTTGGGAGTCATCGGTTTGGGTTCAGGTTTAGACACTGGTGTCGGAGCCGTATAACTGCTGACAGTTTTCTTTTGATTGACTTCCAGAACAGGAAAGTCATCGAAATTAGTCAATGCTTTCAATGAATCGGCTTTTGTTTCGCAATTCTTTCCATTCGATGCCTCGGTTTTTGTGTTCTTGTTCTCCAAATGCGAACAATTACTCCATTCTATTGTCTGTCCTTTTTTCGATACATTATTAGAGTTGACCTGCGCTGAGGTCTGACCCGAATTACGTGAACTCTTTTTCTTTGAGATCGGAAGAGAAGGGAATTCTTCCTTATTATTGATCAACGGTTTGCTTGAGTTCTGTTTCATTTGCTTCGTTTGCGGAACCGATAGAACTGAAGAGTCGATTACATTAACACTTTTTTGAGCGCCTGGTGTCTGGGCTTTCGCTACTCTGGCGTTCATTGGCTTTTGTTTTGTCAACTGATTATAAGTCAGTGGATTAGAAGTGTTTGAACTGATTTGCGGGCCGTTAGAGCCGGGAAGGGCTGGAAATTCGTCGGAATTAGTTGTATTGAGTTTTGGGTTTTTAGACAAATAAACGCTATAAGTGTTCGATGGCTTCGAAGTCTCGCCCTTTTTATTGCCCTTTTTGTTCGTCTCTTCCTTTACTTCATTGCTTCCAGTGCTCGCATTCGAAGCACTGGCAGTGTCAGTGCCAAGCGATGGAAAGTCCTCTGGTCGGGGAGGTTGTGTCGGAGCTGTGACGACAGCATTCGGAAGGAGAAAGTCTTCATTTGTGTATTCTTTGTCGCCGTTATCGACGGCCCTATTGTTGTTGTTGTTCTGGTTCTGTCGTCTGACCTCTCTCTGCATTTGCCGTTTGTTTTGCTGTCCGTTATCTAAAGCACCACTTCTTTGACGGATAAACAGATCCAATGAAAGGGTTTTCGCTTTCTTGAGGTCGGCTTTACTCATATTCTGACTGTGCAACTGTGCGATGTGCGCCTGTAGGTCGATCTCACTACTGAAAGCACACGTAAACTTCTCTTCGGCACAGTCGCACTCCTGGCACAGGTAGTGTTCGCCCAGAAAGTGGTCTCTGAGAGCACTGTAATCGCCGTAGAAGTGACTCAAACCGGACGGATCGCAGAAATGGCAGTAAAAATGTTCTCGTCTGAGGTGAAGGTGCAGTTCGTCGTCGTCGACATACCTCTGGTCACAGAACGTGCAGATCGGGTGCCCTCTATGGCTGGTCTCGTCCGGATCGCCACTCTTTCGATGTCTGGCCAACTCTTTTCGGGTGTAATACTTGCGTTCACTCGAAAACACTTTCAGATTAGACACACATAAGTCGCATAAAAACAATTCGTGCTCTTTCCTACCGGTGCCCAACACAGTGCCCAACACAGACAGAGATAACAATTATTAGAATAATTAAAATGTTATAAACAAACGACTCATACCTGAGATGAGTACTCAAGTCGTGAAAGGTCTTGAAGGGCGGTCTTTGGCGGCACCGACGGCACGGGTGCTCAAGCAGTTTGCCGTAGGCCTCGAGTGACTCTTCGCATTCAAAAGAGATGCCATAATCGTTGCGATACAAACACTTCTTCAGATCAAAGTCATCGAACTTCTTGTGTTTGTCTCGCGTGAACACAACCTATGGTTCAGACTATTGGTTAGCATTGAATGCATTCAACATTTGATTAATTGATTCAATACTTCATTCAATTGTTGCCTACAAATGGGACACTCGTTCTGTTGGCACAGGACTCGCATTCTTGTGGAGCACTCGTAACAGACCGAGTGATCGCACTGACCGATAGCATAGATGGCTTTCTTGTAGTTATTGGAGATGTGCTGACAACAGACGACACAACTGACACCACTTTCTTCACTCATCTCTCTGTAGATCCGTTCAAACGATTAGAATATAATTGAATTGAATTATAATTAATAGAAAAATATAAGCAATTAATGAATGAATGAATGAATGTCTGTATGTCTGACACGTTTGCAATGCTTAGCAAATGATTGCATAACTGTATTAATGGTATTAATGGAGACAAATGTTATCATTCAATACATTCAATGCATTCAATGCATTCATACCTCAAATCATGTGATCCGTGCAGTCCTTGCGCTCGATATTGGCCTCAGTTTACAATCAGTTCAGTACTAAATACAAGTTTATAATACATTCTCTTATTATATAAAAAAGGATTTATTTGTTCTATGCATACAATCTTGGATTCAATTTATTCAATATTTTCTTCAATGGATTTGAACATCAAATAAAATTTTTAAACTATTTTTATTTGACATAAATTAAATCAAAATTAAATTAATTAATGAATAATCTCTTTAATAACTGTTATTAATGAGGAATCGGAGCAAATGATGCAAAATTAAAAGGATTTTCAATACAAAAATAAGCCGTATTTTAGGTTTCTTTTAATTGACACTGCTAAATTAATGCTATCGCTATTGAATATAAATACTGTCTGGGTATGCAAAAAGTGCCCCTGTAGTTCAAATGAATTATAAAGTTATGTGAATAATAATATCTTATTATATATTAATTTGACCCGAATGAATATGGCACCCCCTTAATTTCAATGGGACACTTTTTCACAGAAACCACACTGGGTAGGGTCCAAGTTGACATTTTGCTATAGAAGATAAATGAGCCATCGATTGAGCAGTTATACCAATTTAGCCGGAATAACTTATGTACTCAACTTTGAATTCACCCAATTATATTTTGAGCATTTCTCTCAAGCAATTATCCCTGGGCTAATTATGGAATTTCAACACAAAACTGTAGACGACTTATGTTCTAATTGTGACTTCTCTTGAATTGGTGTCAAATCTCTGTTTGAAGTGATAACTGTTACGAATGTATGGTAAGTAAAGTCTAGAAATAGGATTCAAATTAAGTGAAAAAAGAAGAAAAAATGAAATTTGGTTTACATAATGAGCCGGAGTTTAACCAAACCATTGGATAACTTATAGAGCGGTTAATGCCTTAAGATTTTCTTCTTTGGAAATATTATTTTTGGGTCATTTGTTTGATCCATATTCTCAAAGAAGAGCAACGAGTTATCCAATGGGACTGGAATTGAAATCGCGCTGTAATTCCTGCACCCATACCAACAAGTTTTAGACTTCATTATCAGTTTCTATCTCTAAGAAAAAGTTTGACGAAATAAAAAATATGTTTAAATTCTTATTTTTGTCACTCATTTCAGGCTTTTGTGTCATTAATTGTAAGTATTTTTGTTGAAAATGAGTATAATTTTTAAATATTATAAACTTTAGGCCAAACGAACAGTTCATCCAAAGCTCTGACGAATGATAAGGCGACGAACGCAACCAAAATGATTGTTTTGGAGTTCGTTAGCGGAATGGGAAGAGCTCTCCAACAGCTCCTCACCTCTAATAGCATATCTAACAAACAGGTCAGTTATGATATCCATTCAATTAATTCAAACCACAATTGTATTTGACTTAAAGTCAATAGATTTCAATTCAACGGCAAAACAAGAAAACTATAGAATAGAAGGCGAAAAGTTGAGGGAAGAGATCATAAAGAGGGTCAATCAGCTGCAGACCATTATAGGCACTGCCATACAAGTGGCCAAAGATAGACGCGATTTGGTCTCCAAACGAATCTTAGAGCAGACTAACGCCAGACTCGACGGTGCGAAGGAAAGGGCTGACAAAATACTGAGAGAAGTGAGTCTTACAATCGGATTGATTATAGATTTAATCGAAAATCATTGCCATTTCAGCCAAACAACAGTGAAATAGCGGTCAGAACTCTGCGAACAATAAACAGCGGAATCAGTCAATTGTCTACTTTTGTGAATTCAGTGTTGAGTAGAGTTAATATCAGTATTAATGTTAACGTCAAAGAGAAAAAAGATAATACGAGTGAAACAAATGAGAACACCAGTGAAAAAAAGCAATCAGCTTGATACATCCAGCTTGGTACAATTCATAAGTTATTATTACTAAAGAAAGATTAATTTTTTTCAATTAAAAAGTTAATAAATATTTTTTTATAAAAATAAAATTTATGACTCAATTAATGCGTTAAATAAGCATTAATTCAATTAATTGAAGTTAAATAAAATAATTAAAAAAAAAGTAATTAAATAAGTCCAGACGAGGGGTGGCCAAACTCGGCTAACTTTGGGGGCATTTGTCTTGAAAGAGATATTAATAAAATCTTGCAAAAATAGAACGGGGCCAAAACCTAATCAGATTTGGTCCACACTGTTCAGCCAACATAGGAAGGATCAAAACTCTTCGGAAGTCACTAGGTACCCCCCCTTGAACAACCCTAGTTCAACAGATAATTGAACGACAATTGAAGCGACTAATTATTTTCCGCGTTTTAAATGTCGTGGAGTAATGTCTAAGAAATTATTTGTGAAAAACAGGTCAAACAGTAATAGGAATTATAGTGTTCGCGAAAACTCTCATAAACTTATTGTTCATATTTATGGCACAAAAGTATTTTTCATACATTCATATAAATTATCGGTTCAAACAATTGACGGAAAATGAATTCCGTTTCGATTCGACCTCTTTTTCATTAAATGCTTTCAATTATTATTTTATTAAACATTATATAAAATAATTTTTACAAATCTATTTGAGTTCACACTCTTTTAATTTCAATTTTATATTTTAATCTTTTAGTGAAGATTATGTGAAAATAATATAAAATCAGTTTTGAATTTTATCCAGAAGTGACTGAACATAATTGATCGCATCGTCGAAATCCTTAAGCAGTTTCTCTCTAAGATTTTTATGTCTTTCGATCATTGGTTGAATCGTATCTCTTATTTGTTTCAAATTAGCCAAAGACTGTTGAAGTGATGAAATCTCAGTCTTCTTGTGAACACTTCTCAATATTTGGAACTTCTTTTCGGCCAAATCTAGTAAAGCATAATATTTTCTAAAAACCGATTTTTCAATTTCAATAAACGGGTCAACAGTTGTCGTCTCTTTCTGACTCTCGAATCCGTTTCTATTCTCAATTGAATTCTCGACTGAAATCTCTTCATTTGCTTTAACTTAAAAAAAATCATTAAATCATTAAAAAAAATTTTGAATAAATGAAAATTAATTTACTTAAAGAAATTACGAGAAGTGAAATCGCATTAATTAGCAGTCGTTTCATATTTAATATTTTGAAACACTATTTGAAATTGGATTTAAACTCTTATTTGTACTGCAATTGAATAATAATTATTGAATTTATAACAAAATTGTTTCGAATCTATGTATTGCGAAGATTACGAGATCTTATATACTGTACAACTAGTATACACAAAGTTGAGATAAATGCCCTCGGATTGAAAATACACTCACTTTGAAATCGTCGATAAAATCATGGTTATCAGTGAAACTTAATTCACACAGGTACTATTCTGTTAAGGCTTTGACCGAATTTGGTCTGAATTATACTAAATTAAGAACAAATTATTCAAATAGTAATCAAATGAATAAAATTGAAATTTAAATGCCATTTGATTTCACTATTTAGGACCACTGATGGGTCAGCGGTGCCTCAGGACCTTTTTGATATCTGCTAGCTTGAGCATATTTGCATTAAACAGTTATAAACAGAAGAAATCGCTCATTATTTCTAAATAATTGAGTGAAACTGATAGCACAAACAGATGTTCTATTTCTCAGGCAATCAATTGATTTCTTAGATTTAGTGAAATAAGTTTTTAAAAGCTTTATAGAGATTCATAGGATATAATGTTTTGAGAATTTTTATGAGTCATTCGTAATATCATGTATGGGTAAGGGGAAGGGTAGGGTAGGGGTGAAAATAACTCGAATACAAACCCAATGTGGTGTCAATTTTCCGTAGCATTACATCGAATGTTAGTCCGAACTCAACTTTTTTGTTGGCCTCTGACTCCGTTTTCTCTCGAGTTGGTGGGTGTGGGGGTGTATGGGTCATACAGTATGACAGATCTTTTATACACTTATCTTATTTCGGGGAATCAGTTGGAGGCATATTAGCCCAGGCACAGTAACTCAGGCATATTCTTCCAAAAACAATCCATATGTTCGGCCAATAGAATAGAAATCATTAAAAACTTGAAATAAGTTTAAATTTATTTAAAACACAATTAATTCCAAAACTATAACAAATGAAATATAATTTCAATGAAAACATTAAAAATTTTCTCTATTTTTGTCTAATAATAAATATAATAATAATTTATAAATAATTTAAATTTGACTTAATTTGAGTTAACCCTAACCTAAATCACAATTCGTTTGTTTACTTTGTAATCAGTGATCACCGACTGATCCAATCAGTGATCACCGACTGATCCAATCAGTGATCACCGACTGATCCAATCAGTGATCACCGACTGATCCAATCAAAGTTCATCTCTTTTTAGAGAACTTTTATTCGTTGAATATTTATTCGGTTTTTTCGTTGTTTTTGTTTTAATTTCAATTTTATTATTCAATTGATTTTTATTTGTTTTAATCGACTTTTTATTGTCTTTATTATCACTTCTTTGGACTGTCGTCTCATTCAGAAGGGATAGGATTTCGTGAATCGACTGAGAGTTCAGTCGATCAGAGCTCGAATCAAATGTTTTGATTTTGTCGATAATGAATGTCCGCATTAATGATATCTTAATTGAGTTTTGTCTCAATTTTCTAATCAAACCAATCAAGTGATTGGAAAACAATTTGAGTTCTTTGAGTTGATTTGACTTCTTTTTCGTCAGTTTTTTACCCAACGATGAAATCTCTTTAATCTTCTGTCGAATTAAAGACAATTCACTCAAACTATTAGTTAAAGCTCTGAATACTGAACGCGAATGTGAATGACTTGAATAGAGATTATTTAAAAGACATTTTCTATTACACAACTGAAGGGAAGTCTGCAAACGAACGCTAGACTGCGAGTGCTTCAGAACGAACTCAACCAAACTTGTGGTCGTTATCTCACTATTGGATGGAAACGAAATGCTATCCATTTTCCTGAAACAAAACCATTTAATCCGATATTTATTTCATTTCTTATCTATTATTCAAAAATAAATTCAAACCTTTTGGCGGGAAATAACAGAATTGTAGGATATCTGCAAAAAAAAGTCAACGAATTGTGTGTTAGTATCGAAACAACTCATTGGAAATGAGAGTTTTGCTGCCATACCGGTCGACAGTGTACTCCCAGGGCAGGTCATTGGCGTCGCCATTGATTCTAAAATAAAATTAAATAAATAAATGACCGAAAGTCCAAATATTTAGTTGACTGCAGAGCACAGATACCTCGCAAATACGACGCCTTTAATGTCTATGAAAAGTCGGGCCACTTCTAGATATATGTGCGCAATGGTTGAGCAGAAACCACACCACTGGGCGTAATACATGACAACTACATCTTTGTTCGAGTCCATCACTACCCGAGCAAATGTGACCGCATTGAGTTCGGGGACACAAATGACTCTTTGCCTACTGTCCGAAACACAGGTTCCGGAAGTCGAAGGAATTTCAGTGCTTTTGTAAAAACGGGGCAAAGATTTTGTCGTAAAGTTTTTGACGAACTCTACGAGACTTCGTTTGCTTATAGTCTGAGAAGCACTCAATTGGTTGGTCAGGACGTGAATGCTTTCAGAGGACGAGTCGATTATCACTCCGACTGTGGCGTGACTTTCGTTGAAGACATCGATTCCGATGTTTTCGGCAAAAGCCGGGAATAGGATTGAGTCCAATGCAGCGAATCTTAGAGTTCGGTTCGTTTTACAGGAAAGACCCGTAAAGTTAGTCCTCCAGACCTGAGAGCCTTCAGAACTGTCGGGAAAGTTGAGGTCACTGTACTTGAGGCCCAGATTGAGTCGATGACAGTGTTGTAGTTCTGAGTCCTCAATCATTTTAGTGATCTTTTCGTCAAAACTATGTGGATTCGAATTCTCGTCGATATTTGTTATGAAGAACTTGTCGTCCAATTCGTTATGCGATGGATGAGTGCCGGAACAGGTGGTGACGATTCGGTAGTATGAGGTGTACTTCGGAGTGTATGAGTACTTTATTTGATTGCAATACGAGGCCGTACTGTTGGCACTGTTCGGGTCGAAGTCCATTAGGAATCGGGAGGCCGTCGCCAAACAGTTGAAGCGCTGGCAATTGGCCGGGCATTTGGCTAAACTCAAGTGAACACAAGCCGTGCAAAAACACTTCTTATCACTGACTTTACTGGACGGACGCCATCGAACCACTTGTGAGTGACAACAGGTGTCGGCCTCAAGAATGGCCCGTTTGGTCGAAGCGGACAATAGATTTTCTGAATTAGCCACTGGTTGTGCCATTTCGTGACACTTTTCCTCCAATTCCATCAGTTTATCCTCCAATAGATGTCTTCGCAAAATACTTCTATGAATTACTGACCGAATGAGTGGAGAATTATCGCAATTGTAATAATCCATTACTACTTCTCTGAGCTATTAATCCAAACAATAAATAATAAATAATTAAATGAATGACAAAAAGACAGAGAGAATGAAGAGATGAAGACATTGAAGACATACGACATCGAAATAGGGAGAGATTCCTAACACGAAACTCCTCGGAGTGAACAATACCAGAGTCGGACTCTTTGTGATTATGTCTGAGAGAGCACTGCTTTTGATGCCGGAAGGGGTCAACCACCTCAATGTGGGCGTCTGCTTGACCCGGTTGTGTATCCAACTCAATATAGTTTGGCTTTTCATGGCTTTAGTTCCGTAGTGTTCGGTGGAGTTCCACAGGTATAGCGTCAATGTCTGGGGCTTTGAGAGCGAGAGCTTCACTGCAACTCTTCTGCTCGATATGACACCAAAGCAGACTGTCCTCCAGGGATCGGCTGTCAGTGCTTTGACTGCTATACCAAAGAATTGCTTATAACCGGGCGGTTGAGGCGATTCGTTGAAATCGAAATACCCTATGAGTACAGCCTTTGGTTTGATTGCAATGAATGCCAATTAGTTTAATGCAAATTCAGTTCAAATTCGTGAGAATTACGTCGTGTTTGGCCCTCAGGTCAAGCAAATCGCCCTCAGTCTGGATGGGTTGCACCGGATCCAGAAGATTGTCCAGGAAGGGGATCATATAGCTGGCCACTATCGGGCCCTTATATTCGGCTTCACCGGCTATCCTGACGTGTGCTAACATAACTGGATACCGCTTAAGGTTATAGTGCTGTCGGCACTGGCCCTCTGGCCACCAACAGTTGATCGAAGCGAAGAATATCTATTAATTCATATAAACTATTATTTTATATGAATTTTATTTCATTACTAAACGAATGCAAACCTGATTTCTATAGTGTTTAGCGATTGTCTCGAATTCTTTCTTCGCTCGAATGCACTCCGAATCCCAGGGAGCGTCTGATCAATGGGGTGGGGGTGGGGGAGGTCAGGCATAAGTCAATTGTCGATTAGTTATAATATTCAATAACCGAAAATATGAATCAATTATTTACAATACATAACGAAAGAGACGTCATTCTGAAGCGCACGGGAAGACAATTGCTTGAGATCTCCCAATTCATAGTCGACTATTGGATACAAGTTTTCGTCAAAGAATTTCGTTGGGATCGGACTCTTTCGGGTTCGGAGTGGTCTACAGTATAATCGAGCAAAAGATCCATTTGTTATATAAATGTTTAGTTTAAAAGTAGAAACACTTGTCTATCAGTTGTCTATTCGGTTGGGATTTTCATCATATGTTTGATATTCTGAACATTAGTTTATTATAATATTGACTCAAATACTGTATTATTGAGAATAATTCACACATAAGAGCATAGAATCGAAATCCAATCCAATTGCGACAAATCATCATAAGATAACTCATATTTTCAATACGTGGGTCAAAACTCTATTCATTCTCATATAATACTAGTAATAAACTGTAAAATTTGGAAAACTCTGACCAAATTTGGCCCTAAAACCAGACTTAATCCCAATTGAACTTTCACCTTTTGTCGAGCTCTAGGATCGCATGCAATGCTCAAGGTTGTATTAAAGTTATAGCAATTATTGTATTGCAATAGTTTGCAGCAAATTATATAAGATTTAAATCTTTTCTCAACTTTAGGGCAGAATTGAGTGAATTTGCAGAATAACTGAATTTAATGATTGATTGATAGAAATAATTGAATTCAATTGAAAGATAGAAAATAAGGAAAATCTGAATAAAATGATTGAAATTATAATAATTTCAAAACTTTTGTCACTATTTCAGGAAAAGTGCAGAAGAAATGAATTGAATGTAAAACTGATTCATAAACTCAATGTAATTGAAATGTTTGGACAAAAGATTAACAAAAATGAATAAAAATTAATAAATGTTTAATTGAGTGAAGATTTTGAGCAAAAGTTTGAAAAAGTTTTAAAGAGATGTTAATTGAGATCTGAATCGATTGCTCTTCAGATTTGTCTGCTTTTCGTATCCATTCAACAGATATTAGGATTGTTTGCCATAAGAATACAGTAATGGCAACAATATATGTGCGCAAAGGGATGGAACAAATGGTGATGTCTTACCCGTCGCTGATGGCGGCCAAGAGAGTGACTGCAATGGCTATAAGCAAACAGATTATCATTTGTTTACTCTTTTGTCTCATTGTTTGGACCATTCGTTTGGCACTAAATCGATAGCATTTCTCTTCAGATGTCGGGTCCGATCGGTTGGCTTGAGAGCAGACATACGTATGTTTGGGACAATCGTCGGACACATGAGTCGACTGTTCGTCAATGTTATGCCTTTTAGTATTGAGTCTAACGCTAACACTAATACTCATGTCGTCCGCACTTGTGGTCTCATTCGCAGCCATATTATTGCTGTCAGTATTGCATTCAATAATATAATAACAGTGTTTTGCAGTGCTATCTATCAACTCATTCATTCACACCAACAGTATATCAGATTAACTCTCTCTACAATCAAATCAAATCAAATCACAATTAATTGAGCTTAACAACAATTTAAGCCCTGATCCTATCATAGACTGATCCTATTATTAGATCTGAATTGCAATCTCTAATCAAATGGTTAGCATTTCATTCAAATGAGTATTTCATTACTTATCTATTGAGAAGTTTCTTTTCAAAAGTAAGCATGTTCATAATGTTCATAATGTTCATAATGTTCACTTCATTCATGTTAGTTGTGCTGTAGCTACTGTTTATAAGTTTATGTATCTTGCAGAATTTAGGCTTGACCGTGAAATCTTCTTGGTAGAATCTTGTTTAAACAATTATTAATTATTATATCAATACTAATAAACATTAAACACAAATATTTGAGTTTCTATCAAATTATAGTCAAATTACTATTTAATTAATAAAAACTAAAGAAAATAATCAATAATTTCATTAAACATTAATAAACGATAAGAATTAATAAAATCTAATTTCATATAACATTTAAAAAAATAATATTTAATTTTGATTAATAAATAAATTAAATAAAATTGTTTTAAAAATAAATCTATTTATAAGTTTCACTATTGCTGTCTGTATTCAACTGATGTTTTGGTCTATGTATACGATTCTTGAGTTTATTTAAAGATCAAATGAAATCATATAAAAAAGTTACTAAATTTAAATATGCGAACGATTCAGACGATTCACATGCGCTTTAGACCAGTATTTAATTGTATTCATTCATTCATTTTTATAGTCACGAAATTCTTCGGTTTTTTCCTTTTCCTGAAAACCCCGTCAACAGAGAGGTGGGGAATGAGGGGAACGATAGGAATGTTCGTTATGTTGATCATTGAAAATGTAGAGAAAATTAAAGTTTGCATTTTGTCAACTCATTTGTTGAATAGGTTTTATTTCAATGAATACATTTAATATTTTCTGGTTTAAGGAAATCGAAGTAATTCTGAAATATAATGAATTTTTATTGCAATTTAATATTGTATTGAATATAAGCAGAAATAATAGAAAATGCGTTCAAATTATTTAATTCTGAATGAAATGCAGAGAATATTAATTAGAAGATAGAAAACAATCGACAAAATACTGGATCCGATTAGCTTTGGTTCTGAAAGTGATAACTTTGAACCCACTTATGTTTAACCACTCCGAAGTGATCCACTCTTCGGGTGCTTTTCGGATCCAACACATGTATCAGCAAATCAAGGCATTGAAGACTGAGATTGTCCTTCACTTCCTTCGGAATATCCAATCGTTCGTTGAATTGAGTCAAACAGTCTTTCAGAAAATTGAATTTACTTTCGATTGCCTGGTCTTTATGCATGCCCTGGGTATTGGGTGGCAGTCCATATGGGGCTGTCTTCGTCAACATATAGTAGAGACAAACCCCGAGCGCCCAAATGTCACCCTTGAGTGGATCAAAGGCTCTTATTTTTCGATCGGATTTTTTCATAGTTTTGTTGATATGTTTTGCATAGAATTTGAGTATTTGTGGTGACATATATGTAATGCCTTTCGCGTCTCTCACATACATAACAACTTTGTCTGACTTCTCGCCGATTCTGTTCAGACAGTAATCGCTTACTTTCACCACTTCTTTGCTCTCTTTGTCTATGAATATGAAAACATTGTCTAATTTCAGGTTTCTGTGAGCTATTTGTTTGATGTGTAAGTGATTGATAGCTCTGCACATCTGAACGAAGTATACTTTGGCTTCACTTTCAGGGAATGGCGTTTCGCTTGACTTAAGTCTCTTCTGAAGACTCTCTCCGTTCGATAACTCCATTACAATATAACTGTGTTTTGAATCGTAAATGAATTCATCGAAATATCGGATCAGATTTAAGACAAGCGTTTCGTTGACGACAAGTACTTCATTGGTTAGGTTTCGGAAAGTTCTGGTACTTTGGGCTAATTCTCTGTTGTATATTGTCTTACAGGCCATAAACTGGTTGTCGGCCACTCTTTTAACCACAAATATCTTAGAGAAGGTGCCCACAGCTATAGGGGAACTGGAGGTCAGAGCATAGCCTCTCTCCAGAAGTCTCATGCGATGCGATCCTATGGTGTCTTCTCTCGCATCTGGAGGTGAACTGAATCTCACGATTTTCCTGTCTCTGTCAGCTCTTCTGTTCCTATTATCCTCTGATGTCATGAATATTCTCGAATTGTATTCATCGAAATCATTGATTGTCGAGGACTTTATCAATGGTTCCGAATCTTTCCCATTGATCGACAAATTCTTGCGTTTATTCCTTTTCCGCTTATTATCCTCTTTAGTGTCTTCTTTGGACCAAAACAGACAACAACAGAGATATCGAAGCCATTCACACATTATTAGCAATGAGTGTCCAATCAATCAGATTCTGTTCAACTAATATAAGATTTTCTTTGTCTTTAGATATCCCGAAATCAAAACGTTTTTTTTGGTTTTGAATTTGAAAATAATTTTCAATAAGCAAGGCTATAAAAAAGTTCAGGTGCTAATATCCAATCTCGTGACTGATATAACAGCGAAAAATACATAAAATGAGGCGAAATAAGTTGAGAATTGCATTGTTGTTGACTCCGATTCTTGCTCTGTCTTTCATTGTTACAGTACAGTGTCTCGAGGGACACTTTTCTAATAATAAATTGATCCAGGCTCAATACTGGCGAGTTTCCTTTTTTCTCAGCTCTAAACAACTTTTTGAATACAAATTTCTGTTTGTCTCGTGATTTGAGTTCAAAGAAATAATATCAGAATTTTTCAAATTTTTTAATAAATACTTCATAACTAAAGCAAGACCAAACGGGGGATATAAGCGCGCCCGCGAGCATTTGATTGTTGACGAATTCAGACTAGAGTTCATTCACCGAATCAGCCCTGAGTTAACTCATTGTTTAATATCT
>JAQIWA010000816.1:0-24776 GCA_034693305.1 Eueremaeus valkanovi
ACGATATACTGATCGCTATTATTCTCTGCTCTCATAAAAAGCGGCAAAACTTCAGAATAACTCCAACCGATTGCGCCATAAGTGTTGACCCAGTTATCAAAATCGCGTCGATTGCCCCGATTATATGTCATGCCATTAACAGTGGAGGTGCCGCCGATGACCTTGCCCCTTGGATAATCTAGTATACCATTATAGGCTAATCCGTATCCTTTTTGTGGAACTGTAGTATAATTCCAATCGAACTCATTGTTCACATAATCTGATGAAATACCCGGTATATCAGTGATCACTGGCTGCACAGGACCGGCCTCTAACAGAAGCACAGTTATGTTGGGATCAGCACTCAATCTGTTGGCCACAACACAACCGGCAGTACCGGCGCCGACAACGATATAATCGTACGTTTCATACCATTCAGTCCTCAAACCATTCAAATTGTGTTCATTTTGTTTCTTAAGTATTATTACAGATATTGTTAACAATTTTATTGTTAAACTGACTGTCATTTTATTAAAATTTGCAAAATATTTGAGAAATAGGAAATAAATTAAGTTTTAATTCATTTTTCAATCATTTACTTCATATGTTTCAGCAGTAAATTCCGTTCAAAATGTGTTCGACTCTATTAATAAATAATCTAGGTTGCTCTAACATAATTATTCGAAAATATTAGCAAGCTTCTATGCGGCTGATGGGGCTTGAAATGTGCATGGCATAAGTTTTAATATTTTGGAATATTTTAAATTGAAAAATATGCAAGCTGTAATTTATTACTGGTACAAATTGAATACATTAATCTGTCAAACTTTAATCAAAAATAATAATGGAGTAGAAAATGTGGTAGATCAATTATTTTATTAAGATTTTTTCTGATAAATATTTAAATTAAAAAAATTATTTTTTATAATTAAAATAATCATTATTTTAGATAATTGTTAAAAAAGTTGTAAAAATTGTGTTAAAATTCTTTGAAAAAAAATTATTATTATTTTCAATGAATTTTATTTTCAACAGAATATGTGTGAAAAGCATTTGTAATTTATCAATATCATTATCAAGATCAATATTAACAAACTGAATTAAATTTTTGCACAATTTTTAAATTAAAAAAAAAGAATAAATAAATTGATTTTTTGTTCCGGATCAAAATTATCCTATCATTAATACAGACCATCCGGAACACTGTTAAGAATAGAAATCAAAATAGTGATGGGTGAGTTAGTCTTGTCATTCGATTTGACTTTAGGTATTGTAGGCATTATTTTATCGCATTTGTCGCTATCATCCTTATAGTCGCCGCACATTAGGCCCAGGGTATCGGTCGCATAAACATCCAGCAACTTTTCCAGGCCGTCCATTACTTTTTTCGAACAAGAATTCGAATACTTCTCATATGTGTTCTGGAAACAGGACCTCATTCTATAAAATGTGCTGGAAAGTGATAAATTATTAAAGTATCATGCACATTTATTTGCTTAACAAAGGTTACCGTGCTTGACATCTCAACAGTTGCACTCTTGAATTGCGTGCTCAAAATATATATGGATTTTAATTTATATTTTGAGCGCGCAATTCAAGAGTGCAACAGTTGGGATGTCAAGCACTGTACATCAATTATCTGCAAGGTCAAACGACCAGGAGAAATTTTTTGCTGACTCACCAACATGCCAAAGGTACTTTTATTTTGAAATCCTCCATTGTCTTGATACCGTCCAGATCATACAGCCACCGCTTCCAGCACTTCCTATTGTCTCTTTGGGCAACATTACCACAAATACCGTTATTAAAGAAGTCAGCGCTTCGTCGTTTCGATCGACATGTGTTGCCATTATTTTTCGATATCGAATACAATAATAGATTAACTATTCGTTTGCTCAGAGTTTCCAAACATTTTTCGGCATAACTTCTGATTTTATTCTGGAAGTCAATGTTGATTCTGGGCAAGAAAATTGATCAATCAAGTTAAAATTCTGAATTTACACGAACTGTAAAGTTGCATAACTTAGAGAATAATGTTTAATATGCAATGTTATTAAAAGAGCCCTGGGTTGAATGTGATCAGCAATGTAATTTTTTTTCACCTATTTACTTTCTCTTTTGTTTTACACTTTTTACTTCAAGTTAATGTTATTTTAGTTGACTTGGGTAAGCTGTAACTTCGTATAACTTCAAGAATAAATTATGTTTCATAAGCTTAAGTTAATATACTGGATCGAAACTTATCATGTTAATTTCTACACAAGTTATCAATTTTCACCACTAGATAATTATATTGTCACTTTAACATAGAGACAACCAAGATACAGTGTCATTTTTCAACATTTGAAATTTTATAACAATTAATACATTGATTAGTCAATTTATATGTATTGTACCCGGGGTAACACAGTATTTAACCCAGTTTTATACGAAATAACTGTAACTAAAATATTTACTTAACTTGGAAATATTAAGAATTAAAAAATATACAAGCTGTAATTTATCTAGTATTGAATAAATTGTTTTGTCAAGCATTATTCAAGATTAAATATGGAAAAGACAAGCGACGGGAGGTTTTTTATTTTATGCTCAATTATTCGGATAAATAAAATAATAATAATATTGAAAATATTTTTTATAAATTAATTAAAATTATTATTATTTTAAAACAACTGTAAAAAAGTATTAATACTTGCAAAACGTCTTCATCTCATTAGTATTGGTCGGAAAACGCCTATTAGCCGAACCGAACAAATAAACATCCTCGATTGCTACATCAATTGATCTTGCTTCTTTAGCGCATTGCTCCGTTTGGCACAGAATTACAGTAATTAATAGTGAAATCAAATACGAAATAAACAAAACTTTATTCATATTATTTAGAAATACAATAGAATTTCAACAAAGAATATGTTTGAATGACTTTTCTTATATATCAAATTGGTCTTGGATTCTGATAAATATAAGCTTTGACTAATGAGATAGTAATGAAATTTCCACTAAAAAACTCGTTTGTATTGCAGAATAAGTTATTTAAAGATAAAAATTCTTATCATTTGATATAATGGAACAAAAATTCAAATATTCTTCGAATGAAATCTCATTTACATTGAAATAATTGCTTAGTTTTTTAGTCACAGCTCAGAAATCTTTATTCATTTTCATTCAGGAGAGGCCAAGAAAAAGTTGCAGCTCAAGTTTAGAGGCCAATGCCCAAGGTGTACACTTTTGTCTATATTTAACCAAAACTAGTTTTAATAAATTCTATGAAAAGTTATTTGACTTTTAGATCTGTGATCTCGTAGTCAGTCTCTGAACTTGAATTTCACTTTCAAAGTGTTTGCGTACTAGTATCGAATGTCCCTGATAATTTTTTCCTAAACCTTCGATTATTATTCTGTTATGCAATAGAATATTTTGCTTGTTAATAATAAGATGATTAAATAGCAGGGTTGCTGATTGGGGTAACTTGTACTGTGTGTTACATTGTTTTACAGAGTTATCGGAACGTTAGCCAACTCTCGAGACTTTGCCAGTGCATACAATTGTCCGGATGGTAGTCCTATGAACCCGGTTCAAAAATTTGATGTCTGGTGATTTCATAATTAGAATTAATTCTATTTATATTCAAATGTAGTTATGGTCAAATTTGTTGAGAAATAATGTATTAAAGAATAAAAATATTCATTTCATATAATAGTATATAATTTTGAGTCAATTTAACTGAATTTCCTTTTCAAGTGATAACCAATGTCTGTTTTGTATTATTTTTCATCTCTATTGAGATATACAGCACAGGTAGGGGAATGAAAATAATAAATTTCATTAATATTTTATATATTGTTTCTGTATTTTAATAATAACTAAAAAAAATTATTTACTTTAATTAAAAAAAAGAAAATATTTACTAATTTTAATTTATTTTAATAAAAACAAAAATCTGATTTCAGTAAACCATTTGTAAATAACTTATATTTTATTTTAATTGTTATTATTATATAAAAAATAGTTTTAAAGAAAAAATATATAAAAAAATATCATTGATTTGCAATATATTTCAAACTGTAATTGAAGACTAAAGTGTTTTTCTGCTATTAATAAGTTATAAAATATAAAGTTATAAAAATACGGAAGGCAGTAATACACAGTCCCTCAACTGATTGCACCCAGTGTATTCGTGGGTCCTCTCCTGTAATTCGCGTGAATCTCCTGTGTCTGCCACGGTATTATTTTATACTTTTCAATTATGCTATCAATAGCAGAAAAATGCTTTAGTTTTCAATTACAGTTTGAAATATATTCAATATATGAATGGCCAAGGTCGCGTTTAGTCAGAATATACCAACAAAGAAATTAAATTGTTTTTAGATCGAATTTCCTTGAAAAATTCACCCAGAATATAGCTGACAACGGAGGTATCAAACAGTCATTTAGAGTGAGATTTAATTAATAATAATTAATAAAATTATTTTGCATTCAAATTCTGTTTTATTCTTATGAATGGCTTTGAAATAATTAGAATTGAAATACAAGAACAGATTATTGCCCTGGTAAAATAGGACACAGAATTCCTCTTGAAATTCGGTCAGAGCTGGTGCCAAACTATGACACCGGAAAGTATGCTAAATGACATAGCTAACTTATCTATGTTACAAGCTATTTTACTTATACTAGTAGAACACCCATGTTAATTACTTTTGTTAATTCGCTCAGTTACCCAATTGTGCTACCGTATACTTCTTTTAAATCCATCCTCGGGCAATTTATTATAAATAGTAATCATCAGGGTAACAGGCGATCCAGTCCTATCGCCAGCCCTTGTTTTGGGTAATTTGGTTAAAACTTTATCGCATTTATCATTGTCTGCATTGTATTCTCCGCACAGAAGACCCATACTATCAGTGATATAGCCGTCAAAAAATTTCATCAGTCTATCGATCGAAGTATCGGAACAACGATTCGATTGCTTTTCATAGGATTTTTCAAAACATGACTGCATTTTATACGTTATGCTATAAATAGAATAATTAATTAACATGATAATTTTATGAGATGCCCGGTTAGAATACTTTTACCAGCAGCCCATAGGAATAATTAGTTTAGGGTCCTCTAGGTATCGGATCCCGTTCACATCGTCTAACCAATTGTCCCAGCACTTTTTAGTTCCTTTTTTACCTGCGTTACCACAATCTGCAAACTGTAAGAACTGTGCTGTCCTTCGGCGCGATTTACATGTATTGCCATTTTGTTTATTAACTGAATACAGGATTAAATTAGCCATACGTTTGGCCAACTGGTCAAAGCATTGCTTTATGAACAAGGATACTTTTTCGTTTATGCTTAATATGTCCCTGAACAAAAAAAATTCAAAATTCTATTAAGAAGTTTCAAATAAAATAATTTTTAATATTTTTAGTCAATGTAAACAAGTTATTCATCAGAAAATTTTGCCATGCTCCAATAGCAGACCTTGAACCAAAAATGTTAACGAGTTAATTAATAATAAATACCCTCAGGATTATTGTTTAAGATGGTCAATTTGACATGTTAGCATCATTATCTCTGTTGATAAATGAACTTGTTAATTTGAACTTACCTGCAAAATGTTGCCATCTCATTCGGATTGGCGGGAAAAGTTCGATAATTAGAGCCGAATAAAAATAAATCACTTATTAATAAATCGATTGCTTTTGTCTCTCGTTTACAATAAGTATCAGTCGATTGACATTTAATAATAAAAATTAATGAAAACAATAACTGAAATAAAATAACAATTTTATACATAATTAAATAATACACTTAAAAGTAACCCAGTACACAAAAAAATCAACTAGATAAATACAAACTGGACAATATATAAATAAATACAACACATTATATTCAAAATCAATGTCACAAACATTCCATTAATTCAAGGCTTAAACTGTAATAAAGAAAGAGCAATAAAGGATGAGCTCATAGCACAGGTTGCACATTTTTTGAACCAGTTCCAATATTGGTTTGACTCTATTAATGGCCAGTTTGTAGAAGTATAACAGAGTAAGTGAGTATAAAACTGAATATCTGTTCATAAAGAGAAAGATCATTTTAACAATCCTATGCCCCTCTGGGCATCCCTGCATACAATACACGTGCAATACATACCGACATTAATGTAGTTCTTCTCAATGGCATAAAGCCTGCAATAGTGAAGCCGTACTTCAATTGCTTGTTAATAGTCATGAATGCCATCACTTCCCTGTATGTGCTCTCTTCGAGCGCCGACACATTGACCGAATCCATAGTCGCCAACAGTTTATCGCTTTCATCATAGACTCGGCCATTGATCAGACAATTGGCGATTAATTTGATGACTGATTCGATCACACAGTGGTATAGAATGGATTTGAAATACATAACAGAGTGATCGTTGTGATGGACAGTGAGTATATAGATTGTAAGCATAACAAAGCAGACGGTGTTTAATGTTGTCACTAATTGTATCTAAAATTGAAAAGCATAGAAAATAATGAGACGGGTGATTGCACTGGGCGAAGGTCCCAGGTTTGAATCGCATAAGGGAAAAGAAGGGGGATAGGGCGACCAAATTATATACTCCTCTTACTTAATAGGAGTTAAAAATGACATGGGTGAATGACCTCGTTTAAAAATACATATCTAGCACAACTAGGTCAACCCGTTATATCAAGCACCAGTGGGATGACCAACTAGGTACGCAAGGTTGATTGGCGAGGCTAAATATGAGGGGTTGCTCTATTGAAAAGTTGGGCTAGTTGTGTGTTTTTAGACTAGGCCCTTTTATATTTTAATTACCCAGTCCATTGACCTGTCCATCTGATCAATGTTATCACGTGTTTGATCGAAAGCCCTCCTTATATCGTATACAGTCTGTGCGCTTCGATCAACAGTTAATTCATGTCTCCATTCAATGAGTCGTTCGCTTATAGACAGAGATATAATGTATGTAAAGAAGGGTTGAATCCAAACCACTTGTAAGCGGAATACTCTGTTGCCGATTATGGAAAAGACATTTGATAATGACTTATCCTGAACAGTCAATTCGTATCCGAGTATAGTTAATGGGATGACAATGTGGGCCAACCATATTATTTTCAGCACAATCTGAAGTGTTTTATCTAAAAGTATTGAATAAGAATTTATTTACAATTACTAGTCCACCCAACCCCCCGTGTATTAGCATTCATCTTTTAATCCAGGAGGAACAGGATTTTAATCGGTTTGTATCATGGTAAAAATGATTAAAGCTTTACTTATCAATTATCATCGGACAGGGCAAAAGTTTTCTTAAGTACAGTGCTTGACATCTCAACAGTTGCACTCTTGAATTGCGCGCTCAAAATATATATGAATTTTAATGTATATTCTGAGCGCTCAATTCAAGAGTGCAACTGTTGAGATGTCAAGCACTGTACATTATCCTGGTCAAAATTGATTTTTAATTTTATTGATTACTTTTAATTCTGTATTTCAGGAGATTTTTAGCTATTATTTCGTATCCATTCCACAGACAATAGAAGGCGATTAGTTGTGCCTGGATGCATTGCATTATTAAGCATAATACCAGTGAAGAATATACGATAGAATAGCCGGAATCCATGACTTGTTTCACTTCTTTGGATGTAACGGTCAAATATGTCAAGGTAAAATTGAAGCACGTGTTCATGCTGAAGCATAAATAACCATACACAATTAAATAATAATTTGTGTCGAGACCACTGTCCGTATATACGGAACCGCCGAATGTTAAGCCAAATAAACGGTAATACCATATCATAAGCCGCACGACAAGACCTGGCTTATAGTCGGCCATTTTTTCTTGTTTTTTCATTTTGATTCTCTCGAACTGTAAACTCATTTTGCATTTGAACTTATGATAAATTTTGTTACAGCTCTTTGTAATTAATTGAGTTATGCTAAAATTAATATTTACTCGAACTATTGGTAAACATAACGTATTGAATAATATCCTTGCTCAAATATAAGAATAAAATATATGTCACAATATGTTAGACAAATCGATATAATATATAAATATTTTTGTTCATAAAAATAATGTTTATTTAAATATATTTTTATTGTTCTTAAGATTAATATTAATAATGAAATGTATTTCGAAATTATTATTGGAATTATTGGGAAACAAGCTTTTTATGCTAATTGAACCATGATAATAAATTGCTAATGTAATAGAAACTATTATATTTTTATTATTCAAAATGAACAGGTTGTTATTTTTTATATATTTATTTTTCTTATTTCCTGTAAGAATAATATTTAAATTTTATTCCTGCATAAAAAACATATTAAACTAGATATAACAGGGGTAATTTATTTTATCATGTGTTCTATTCATACTTTTCAATTCTATTTGATACAAAATTACCAGTGTAAAATTGAACATACCCTAAATTTGCCCAAGACATATCCATAAGTCTTTTTTGATTTTTTGCACCATGCTTGTCTTTTATAATTTAATTTTTGAAATGAAAAAATATAGAGGTAGGATTTGACGTTAGGTCCTATACCTTGTTACAAGCTAATAACAGGTAAAAAGTAACAACGGATGCTCTTGTACCAATAAAAGATTAATAATTTGTTCATTCAATATAAAATTTTTATTTATATTTACAGCTTAATAAATAATACCAAAATTTTCATTCTGGATCAAAAATATTTTTATTAGATTATTTAATTCAACTTGATCATATATCAATTCTATACTAGTTACTTTTATTCCATAACAATTCTGCAATATTTCATTTTAAATTTTAATGAATTAAATGAAAAAATATTTTACAACAAAACTATTCATAATTTAGTCTATAATTTATCAGCCATTTCAGTATAAAAGCTCATATCACCAAGGTCATATCGTTGCCTTAGCATTTTCATATAGTTATCATCTTCATATTTGCTTGGCACTTTTTTAACTTTGCCATTATCAGCTTGCTTATTTTCATCATATGAGCCAAAATGTGTAATTTTGCCCAAAAATAATATCATTCGTGTTCTCTGATCCCAAATAAAATAGAGGAACGGATGGTCTGCTCTGAACACAACGGGTGCTATTGAACTGTCCGATGACCTACCAACTAGATCAATACCCGTGGCAGCGGCAGCCTCTGTACCTTGCTCATTGACATCAATAACAACTTTATGCATAATATCATCCAGGACAATATTTTTCATATTCGACATACGTCTAAAATCGGCACTGGTACCAAATGCTCTTAAGGGGAACACATTTTTCAGCAGAGATTTCAACGAATATTTGTCTTTAATTTTGAATTTCGGTATAAAAACATTTATAATCTTTTCCGACATTTGATCAATGATTTCAATTAAATCCTTTGCATTCAGTCGAGCAATCAGTCCATTCAAGCCATTCGTCTCTTTAGGCAATGCTATTATAAGGCTCAGACCTTTACCCATGTATGGCAGCTCCAGGAATTGAGCCTGCCACAAATCCGATTCAAAATATCGAAATTCTTTTTCCATCAAGGACATCATTTTAATATTATCTGTCCTGTTTTTAATGTTTATGAATTTGTCGTCTTTTGTATCAAGCTTATTGAATTGTTCTAGCCATTGTCCTAAAAATCACGTAATTTATGAATGAACCTGGGTAATTATTAAAATAGTCAAATTTACCGTAAATTTCACGTAATTTACAGCTAAAATCAAAATTTACCGTAAATTAACAAGGTACGTCTGAATAAGAATTAATAGCTAGGTAACCAACCTTGAAAATAAATAACGTTGATTATCATTAGCTGTGTTTGTGGGTCGAGCGAAGGGACAAAAAAGTTTTCTATTTTATTATTCGTTTGACTTTTGATAATTTGATTTATTTTCTGTTTAACAGTCTCTCTGTTCACAAAGTCATCGATTATTACTTTTGCTTTGAAATAGATTTGTATAATAGATAAGAATTTCTCCTTCATCTCAATGGCTGAGTTAACCAGCACAGTATTTATGACATTTAGTTGGAATTTATTATTGCTTCGCTTCTTCTCCGACAAGAATATTAATAACTGTCTGAAACCATCGTTTATCTCAATATTAGTCATATTGTTCTGTTTGAATTTTAAAAACTCCTCTAGTTCCAAATAAGTCCGGCCATATGCACTGTTATATAAAATACCTAGATAGATAATTAATTAGAATTCCTGTCTAATAGGTGTCGAGGCAATGAGCATAATGTATGTTGGTTAAGTGTACTAGGATCACATTGTGCTCGCGGCCTAGACTGCCAACTAAATAATAATCATACCTTAGTTGATGTTACGTTATATCTACTCTTTTGAGTGCATCTGTGAATGTGCAACAGAAACACTGATTTGCAGAGATGACTAATTCAGTAACATTTTGTCTAATATAGGCATCTCTGCAAAACATTGTTATTGTTGTAAAGTTACAATCAGTGCTCGGTGAAAGGTAGATATAACGTAACATCAGCTTAAGTATGATTTTGAAATATTTAATTTATAAACAATTCTTACCGAATGCTGACAACAGAGATAAAGGAGATATAATTTCGTTCCCATATTCTGTTGACAATACCCTGTATATGAATAAAGCGAACTCATTGTTAGCCGAGGACAATTTATCCAGTGTTCGGCTAATATCATTTGTCCGGGCAACATTATTTGAAGCGAGTATTATTGAGATAAAAATGAAAACTTTATCAAAAGTTAATTTTGTTTTCAATGTCGACACAAAAGTAAACATATTTTTTTAATTTAGGTTTAATTAAAATAATAATTATTAATATTTTTGTAATTTTAGAACTATTTGAATATAAACTGTAATTTTTGTTATCCAGCAAAAAAATATTACCATGTTATAAAAGCAAACACTATTAATGGGATACAATCCAGTACCTATTGTTTTAAAATTATTGCAAGATTTTTATTTCAAAAAAATAATGAATAAAAATGAATAAATATTTCATGAATTTATATATAAATACAAAAAAACTATTAATTATTAAGAAAATAATTTTTTTTTATCTATTTATTATAAAAGCCCAAATCATCAAGGTTATAACGTTGCCTTAATTGTTTCCAATATAAATCCTCTTCATACTTTTTAGCTTGGTCAGGCGTCTTTTTAGATTGGTCAGGCGCCTTTTTAGCTTTGACATTATAAGCTTGCTTATTTTCAGCATATGGAGCAAAATGTGTGATTTTACCCAAAAATAATAACATTTGTGTTCTCTGATCCCAAATAAAATAAAGGAACGGATGGTCTGCCCTGAATTCAATGGGTACTATTGGACGAAGGTCATATATCCTGCCAACCATTCCAATACCCGTGGCAGCGGCAGCTGTTGTTCCTTGTTCATTGACATCAATAATAACTTTATGCAGAATATCATCCAGTGCAATATTTTTCATATCCGACATACGTCTAAAATCGGCACTGGTATCAAATGCTTTCAGTTTAAGGACATATTTCAGCTGCGATTTCATCGAATATTTTTCTTCAATTTTGAATTTCGGTATAAAAACATTTATTGTTTTTTCCGTCATTTGATCAATGATTTCGATTAAATTCTTTGCATTCAGTGTTGAAATCAGTTTATTCAAACCTTTCGTGTCGTTAGGCAACGCTATTATAAGGCTCAGACCTCTACCCGTGTATGGAAGCTCCAGGAATTGTGCCTGCCACAAATCTGATTTGAAATATCGGAATTCCTTTAAATTTAACGACATCATTTTTATTTTTTCTGTCTTATTCTTGATATTTATGAATTTGTCGTCTATTGTATCTTGCTCATCGAATGGTTCTAACCAGAGTCCTAAAAATGACGTAATTTATTAATTAAACTAGGTTATTATTAAAGATGTAAATTTGTTAATTTTACAGTTAGTTTCGCGTAATTTGCAATCAAAATCATAAATTACTGTAAATTAACAACGCTATTGATTATTATGATAAATAATAGCTAGTTCAACTAACCATGAAAATAAATAACGTTGATTATCATTAGCTGTGTTTGCGGGTCGAGCGGAGTGTTGAAAAAGTTTTCAATTTTATTATTGGTTTGATTTTTAATCAATTTATTTATTTTTTTCCTAACATTCTCTGTGTTCACAAAGTTATCGATTATTACATTCGCTTTGAAATAGATTTGAATGATAAATAAGAATTTCTTCCTTATCTCAAGGTCTGTGTTAGCCAGCACACTATTTATGATTTTCAGCTGAAATTTATTATTCTTTTGCCTTTTGGATAGAAATGTTAATAACTGTCGGAATCCATAATCAACATCGAGGTTAGTCATATTGTACTGTGTGAATTTTAAAAAAGCCTCAAGTTCCAAAAATGTCGGTCCACCTGCACAGTTATATAAAATACCTAGGAAATTTTTAATTAATATTCTGGTTAATAGGTGTCGTGGCAATGAACATAATGCATGATGAAAAAATGTACTAGATGAAAATTGCTCAGAGCCACACTAGGACCCTAAATTTTCAACAGCATATTAATTATACGTAAACTAATGTTACGCTAAATCTACTATTTAGGATAAGTCAGTGATGGAACAATAGATAGAATAATTTGCAGAGATGACTATATCAGATAAAATTTTACAAAAAGTAAGAATTGTCGTCTCTGTAAATTGTTGTTTTTGGTTGTACAATCACTGACCTAGTCAAAAATGTAAATATAACGTAACAACAGCTTAAGCTGGAAATTATTGAGATATTCAATGAATAAACAATTCTTACCGAATGCTGACAACAGAGATAAAGGAGATATAATTTCGTTCCCATCTCCTGTTGACAATACCCTGTATATGAATAAAGCGAACTCATTGTTAGCTGAGGACAATTTATTCTGTATTCTCCTGAAATCATCTGCCTGGACACTATTTTTTAACCCGAGTATTATTGAGAGAATAATGAATATTTTTACAAAATTTAATTTTGTTTTCAATTCCGACATAAAATTAAACATATTTTTAATTTAATTTAAAAAAATTAATTATTAATAGTTTTGAAATTTGAGAAGTATTTCATATTTTAATATAAACTTTAATTATTATTATTTATTTCCAAAAGATTTACCATGCTATAATTATGCAATATTTTTGGAAAGATATGAGTCATGCAAATTTTCAATTATCCTAGTTTGAAATCATTTTTGAATTCATTATAGTTTATCATTTCTTATAATTAGAAAAATTTGAAAATAAGCAAGATTATTTTATTATACAGTAAACCATGTTGAAGTTCACACACATGAATTCCACCTGCACCAAAATGTTCTATCAATTTTTAATGCTGGTATCATTTTATATTTAATACAGTACTCGGTATTCATTGATTTCAGTCGTTTTCTTCATTGCCTTAATTGTTGGTTATTTTTATTTATAATTTATAAATAAATCTTTTCATTCATTCATGCATTCAGTGATTATTTTTGTTTATATTCCCACAACTGATATATGAGAGCACGAAATGATGGCACGAATGAGAGAAACAGTTGTCGGATAAGAGATGTCTTTCATAGATCTGAAGTGAGAGATGATTTTCAAATTGGAATTCAGATAAACGCAAACTATTCACAAAATAGCAAAGATCAGTTTTAGAGATTAAACTTGTATATAATTCCATAATTAAATCGCTAGCAAGCTACTGTTTAAAGTTCAAAATATCAAGTTAATTTTTTTTAAAAACCGTAACTAGCTCAAAAAACGATTATAAATAATGAGTTTGTATGTATCATTTTGATATATGGCAGACGATGTAGCTGGGTTGTTTAAGAATATTTTTCACATTTTAAGCTTGAATGATTGAATAAATATATCTTGGTAATAAATAATTTGTATTGAAAATAATCTATTCTGATCATTTTATGATAATGTTTATGAATTAATTGAAAAGGTTCATTTGCTGGCATAAAGAAACACCTGGACAACATAATAATACTTGACTTATATTTAACTTCTCTATTTTATTTATCCAATTGCACCAACGCAAAATTTTTTCCAAGTATCCTAATTAAACCATTACCGCCTCTATGTATGTAAGTCTAGTTAAATATAAATATTTAGCTCTAATACAGAATATTTTGTTGAGTTCAGCACTTTTTGTCTAAACAATGCCTAAAATATTCTTACAGTTAATGTCAATACGGAAATGAATTTTGTTTTTATTCATTTAATTATTAGCCAACACTTTGAAGACAATTATATAAATGCCAATCAATTTATTAATTATTCCCTCAAATATTTCTGCACATTATAGCACCCTGGTCAACAAAATTGATAATAAAGTGCCCATTCTGTGAATAACTAGATGCATTATTTTTTAATTCAGAATTTTGCTTAAAAAATAAACTGTAACATTTATAATTTTATTTTATTCTTACCTATTATGAAAAATAAGAGAGGGAAATTGGTACGAGCTACAATGGGAATTTTTGTGCTGATTCAAAAAACTTTTTCAATCATTAATTATACATAAATTATTGAATTTATTATTTTTGTCACTTATTTATTGTTAAATAAATAGTATTTAATGTATAGACAAATATAGAAATACTTTTGTATTGCAAATCAATTTTAATTAATTCCATTCAGTTCTCAATTAAACAGTACTTCACTAATAAATAGTTTCCATTTAGGCCTTTATTAACAATAAATTCTGAAGTGTTGAACATTTCTAACAAAACTAAATTTTTCAATTTACTTATTTTTCAAACATATTTAAACCAGGTAGAATTGATCCAGCACTATTCAATCGTTCATCAAGGTTGCAATTATTAGTTTCAAGCTAAAGTTAATTATAAGCCGTAATTAATAAAGCAACAGTAAAAGGAACTGGCGAAACAAATATATAATGCAGGCTAAATTGATTTCATAATTAGTTCGAAGTTAAAAATAAATCAAACTTGTTAAATTTTGCAAAAATAATTTATTCAAAGCAAATTCTTTACTAACAATGTTGTCGAGCAGTGTATGTTAGCATATATTTTGTTAATACATTTATTCATAACTTTTTAATATAAGCCATACGTGAGACGAGATTACGTTATATCTACTCTTTCGTATGCGCCTTCAACTGTACAAAAAACATTTAAATGCAGAGATGACTATTTCAGTTATATTTCAGTTACACTTTGTCTGATATAGTCATCTCTACAATAGAAACACTGATTTGCAGAGATGACTATTCCTGTCATATTTCAGTTACACTTTGTCTGAAATAGTCATCTCTGCAATAGAAACACTGATTTGCAGAGATGACTATTCCAGTCATATTTCAGTAACACTTTGTCTGAAATAGTCATCTCTGCAAATTAAAATTTTTGTTGTACAGCCACAGATCCATACAAAAATGTAGATATAATGTAAAGTCGTGTCACGTATTATAATAGCGTATATTGTATTTCAAGGCATTCATTAGAAACAATAAACACATTTATGAATGAAATAAATATTTAATACAATTATTCTTTAAAATATATTCAACATCTTTATTAACAATGCTTAAGTGCGACACTGATAGCGTAGGTTAAATCACAGGCACATTTTTGGCCGCATGTCAAGTGTTGACAAGAATCAATTCATTTGGTTGTTTCCCTAATATTTTTTCCGGTTCTTTGAGCCAAACATCAGATGAGATGTCAATCATTATTAGAATTTATTACAATTTCGTGTCAATTAGTAGCGACGGCCGCGACTGTACGACTCCTATTACGACTGTAACTTAATAAGAATTATAGATTTACCAATGTGCATTTATTTGTTTTAAAATAATTGGACTGCGTCATTTAAATTATTTTAATTCTTTTAATTATTTCTATTAATTATTTTCTATTTTTATTTTAGTAATAGTAAAAATCAATTAACAACTTTTTATCCAGATTATATAAATATATTTTGAACATACGGTGTCTATTCTTAATTTGAAAAAAGTGTACTTTAAGACAATTAATACCAGAGTCTGAAAAATCGTTCCACCTAGCCAGATAATTGAGTCTGGTGTCATCACATCCAACAAATGGGGTCTAAGCACATCAACTCAATAGTTACCAAGTTAACGTTCAAACGCAGTTCAAAGATGACATTGTTATGTTGAAAAAGCACTGTTTGAACCGAAACTTTCCATTTGAAACGGCATACTTGAACTTTTTTTCAGAGTTAACCTGCTAACTATTGAGTTGATACGCTTAGACTCAATTTGTTGGTAGTGATGACACCAGACTCATATATCTGGCTAGGTGAAACGATCTTCAGACTCTGGTAATAATTGTCTTAAAGTACAGCCCTTTCATATTGAGAATAGACACCCTATGTTCAATTTATATTCATATAATCTGGATAAAAAGTTGTTGATAGATTTTTATAATTTTGTGTCAGGTTCATTGCTTAATTGATATTTACAACGATTACCTGTTTAAGAATTTTTTAAGATCTTCTAAATATTCACAAAAAAAAAACAAAATTCAACTGATTCCAAAAAATAATTGCCCAGTTTAAATATTTAAGATCTTTCATAATTATATTATTTATTCCAGTTTTAATACAGAGATATTTATCTCGCATTATATTAAGCTTGGTCACATTATTCAGGTAATTTTAATTCAATAAATTCTGTCTATCCTGGGTAATCTGTTTTAATTTATGCAGAAATAATACTACCTTGTACCTTATCCACTTGTTCATTTTATTTAACTTCACAGACAAATAAATAAATAATCAGAAAATACTTTCAATTGTTTATACCTTTTATTTCTTTTGACTTTAAATTGTGTTCAAAAAATAGCAATAAAAATAGGAAAGAATAGGAGAGAAGAGAAAGAGACGAAAAAATAAATTATAAATAGCAATAAAAAGCAAAGCATTTGAGTATAAATTATTTTTAATTATAATAATTTTAACAATTTCAAGTACCTAACCGTCCACTTTTACCCCCACTCAAATATTACCTATTAATTTAAACGAGGAATCAAATAGAAATATGAAAGGTCAAAATTTGTTTCCACTTTCTTAGAAAACGATGAGTATATAGTTTTGTCATTAAGGGTCACTGTAGGGATAGACCAGAGAGTAGGCTATGACCATAAACCGATTTTTTCTAATTATTAAAATTATTGTAATTTTTCCCTAAAACATTGTGGGGCAAATGTAGTTGGCAAGGTACATTTAATTGTAAAAATTAATATTATATTATATAATATGCGTATCAAAGAGTAAAAGACTGATTAAAATAACTAAAATACCTCCAAATGACAACCACTGCTAAAGCAATGCACAAAACAATTGCAACAATTAATAAGAATATAACCAATGCTTTGGACGTATGTCTCGACTGTTTTGGCTGCGGATTATCGCCGGCGCTCACTGTTGGCAGCTCTGGTTTGACAGTGGGTGGTGTGGTCCGGGATGTGGTGGGTGTGGATGAGATTAAATTTGATGGATATTCCACTGTTGGCCAGACCTCATTTTTGGCAATACATCTATGATTCTGCGGTATATACTGTTCAATGCAGTCACAGATACCGTATATTGTATTGCAATACTGGTGTTCACCGCACGGAAGCAATTGGTCTAATGTTTGATTTCGATGTATGCACTGCTCACCCAGTTTTGGACCTGAATGTGGATTAAATATGAAAAATTAAATGATAAAAATTTTCATTCTTTAATTGAGCTAGTTATGAAGTATCAAGTTTTTCTTGACCATTAATTAGTTTTAATAAACAACGTGGATAGATTCAAAATTTACAGTTCATAGACTAATGGCTATATCTTGGTAAACTAATCATTATGCCATCCTGTAACATTTATTATTATATTATTATAATAATGTGGCTCATTTTTAGATTGGTAATTTTTAAATATTCACTATAAACTGTAAAATGAATTGCTTAAAATAATTGACCTGTATTAAAATTATCAGTGTAGTAAAGTTGGGGAATACAATCTAAAGAATTTTTTTTTAAAATATTAATTATTAAATATCCAAACATTTTGACAGTTGTTAATAAAGACATTAATTTTATTTATTTTTGTTTGTTATCAATAATTGTATCAAAAGCATTTTAAAAAGTTTTATATTTTATGTAGGTGTAAAACCATGCGCAAATTTTGAAATTGTTCAATTAAACCTCGTTTATAAACCATCTTGCTTAAATTAAATTAATAAAAAAATAAAAAACATTTTTTACAGTATTATTCAAAAACTGTATTAAATAATTTATTTATATTCGCAAACATTTCAATTGGCAACCGTACAAAAAAGGCCCTGAAGTTATTTTTAAGTAAATCAATATTGGTTTGAAAAACTCAATAAATAAAAATAATAAAATTTATCTTGTTCGAAATAAAATTAATATTATAGATAATGTGTCCATTAACCATTTCTTTAACATGCCCAAATATTACTGACCTTTCTTATAAATATCTATATCCTTTACAGTTTCCAAAAAGCACAATTTCCTATTTGACCCTATTTAACCCCAGGATCTATTTTTAGTTAAACTCTTAAGTCAGCCATATATTTAAGAAGTGTTACAATAAATAAATAAATAATGTTTTGATTACTTCACTTAAACACACACTTAAGTTGGAAACACATTATTTACAGAAACAGTTGGATTCGTATTGTCTAAACAAATGACTCCTTATTAGTAATGTGCAATCAAAATCTTAATAGCTTTCAAATGTTTCCAGGTATATTTGCACTTCCTGAAAAATAACGAGCTATAGTTTATACCGCTGCACCTTGCTAATATTCTCACAATAAAAGATTAATTATTGTTGTCTATAGTAAAAAAAATTTCTTAATTAGAAATTAATATGAATTTTGATTTTTAACGATAAATATTCAGATAAGCCATAAAAGGGTTCGACTGTCTTGTGTTTAAATGATATTTTTGATAAATGCATAAAATTAGCAAAGCTACTATTGATATTAAAATGGATTGATAATAAATTCAAGGTTAAATTTATATTTAAATTTTTGTTTGACATATGGTTTGACATATAAAACATAAATCCTTACAGTCTTTCCTATATTTAAGTTTATATCCATAGCTGTTATGCGTAAACTGTAAGCCATTATAGATTTAATGTATAATTTTCTGCTGGAAAATATTTGGGCGAAAAATATTCGCGACTAATATGAAAATAAATATACATTTGATTTATACAATGTTTTGCTAAACAAAAGAAGTTTTTATTTTTCTATTCAAATAATGCGATTATAAAAAAAAAGTTTCTCTTTTTCTCTCTCACTCTCTCTTATGGGAGGAATTAATTATACGTTTTATACGTTTAAATACATATATGACTTGATATGGATTTTCTAATCCATATTTGAAATGAGGTTTTTGTTAAACAAAGTTATATCTAATGAAACAAAAATTGTATAAAAAAAATATAAGATAAGATAAAATAATTTTTAAAGCTAGAAACCTCGCCAAATAAAATAGCTGGGTTAATTATTATTAATGTATCATGCAAAAAATCTAAAGAATTACAGTTTGCCAAAATATACCCTTGTTCATTTTGTGGCTCTATATGGAGGATAAAGTTTGAAATTAATATTTTTAGACTTCACTTTGATATATGGTTTTTGTTTTATTTCTGTTTATTTTGGAATAAAAATAGTTTTGTTCCGAAAAAATAATATTATTTTTTTGCGTTTAAACTATTTTGCATCAAAGCTACTGTAAAATAATCGGAATATTTCACTACTAATTCATATTTATTATTGAATAATGGCTTCATCCGAAAAAAATCAATTACCCAGCTAATATAATATTATGCTTTACTAATATTTTATTAATGTATAGAATTTCCTGCAATAATATTCCGGAAATTTAATTCTGTATTAATAGTGAATTCAATGTAATTCTTAATGTATTTGATATTCTTTGCCAATAAATGGATATAAAAGTCATATATCTATTGATAACTAACGATAATAAAAAAAATATTACATTGTTTATATTGCAACTTGATATATACAGATCATTTTATAGATAAGAACTTGATTAAAATAAAATTAATAAAGAAATATTTTGTTATAAAAAAAATTTGCTAGTACAAAATAAAGGTTCCTGTGTGCACAGTAAGTTCCCTTATTCATGGTCATATCCTGGAACAGTCAAAATAATTTTTTTTAATTTGTCATTAATTCAAAAAAAATCAATTTTATTGCTTTTATACAAAAGACAAATAAAATTAATTAAACTTTAATTAATTAAAAATATTAACAAAATAAAAGTTGTAACCAATGAACGATATGTATAGAAAATATATTTAACTTTAATATTAAAAATAATTGGTAATCCCATGTTGCGTTATATCTACCTTTTTAATTGTATTTGTGTATGGATCAGATTTTAAAAAAATTTATTCATTTAAATTGAGCTTGTTAAGTATTTCGAAAGAGAACCAATATTTCTATTGTTAGAAACAACATGGATACAATTTTAATACTATGGATAATTTGTACAGTTCGTAAACTATCTGAAATATGAAAGATAACCTTGGTAATTATATCAACCACTCTGAATGAATATGCTTGAACAACAAAAACACTTATTTACAGAGATGACTATTTTCACGCTGTCTGATATAGTCATTCCTGCAAAACAGTGTTTGCGCTGTCAAACACATTCAAAATAGTAGATATAACGTAACATCGGTTCACAACTGAATAATTTCTTAATTAAATGCTGAGAAGCAGTAAAACAAATAAAAATATTTTAATTTAAGACTATTTTCGTCAAACCTTTAATTATCGTAAGTCTTCCCAAAGCATGACAGTCCTCCCTGTGCTTCAGAAGCCATTCATGCGAACAGATATGTTCGTCGACCAGTTGACAGGCCGTCTCCAACGTGTCTGTCGGCTGCGATATATTGATCCTGGCTGTAATGCACTCGGCAGCCAGGTTAAATTCACTCTCACAACTAGTCCGCAACGGATCACAGTGCAATGTGCCATGCACCTGGTGCAATTGGCCGCCCCTGGGTATCTGCAGAAAAGTCAGCACCATTCTTGCCTTGACACTTAACGATAAGTTATCCGGCATGTCTGGTGCTCGCTCAGTTGAACAGACGAGCGTGACATTAGCATTGTCATATATTTTGATGGATGGCTCACTCATTTTGACTAACATACCGGCGCTCTGGTTATGGACAGTAGTCAACAATATTAACCACAAATTGATTAATAATAAAAACATTATTTTCTTTATTTTTCAGTTACTATTCGTTTTCATATAATTTATTCATTCGTTTAGTAAAAACATTATTAAAATAATTGATATTTTTTTCGCCGCAAATGAATGATTGATACGAATGAACATTCTTTTCATATAAATAATGGCTTGTCGTTCAGCACCGGGCGATTATTCAAAAAAAATATTCTAATAATAATAAATTAGCCATGATCAATTATAAATTATCTTTACGCCTGTCTTACAAGACATCACATTTTCATATCCGGCACAAAACTGTTATAAAAACACAAATTATTAACAGCTCTTCAATGTATGTAAAGCTATATTAAAGTTGAGAATTCTGTTCAACAGAATCATAAAAAATAATATTATATTCCGAACCACTTATACAGTGAAACACATATAGGAGTGAAAGGAATGAAAGGGAAAGCGTGAGAGAGAATAAACAAGTTTTTGGCCTAAATTCTTATCATTCATATCCAACACCAGAGCCACTAATACAGCGATCACATAGACATCCAATACATGTGCTCTATTAGAGTAGAGCAGAGCTAATCCCGCAATACATTGCATAACATGTTCACTGACTTTCACTCAATGACTGTATAAATAAGACTGTATTCTAAACACAACTGACTTCAGGAGAAAAATTTTTTTTCATTCAAATGTATTAATGATTTTGCATTGAATATGTGTTGGCGTCACTGTTGTGGCTACAGTCGACTTAAGATATCATTTACATATTTATAAGTATTTAATTTGCTTTTAAATTTTATTTTACGGCTTGATTAGAATAAATTAGTATTTATCCAGGTTACATTTATTCTGTTCGATCATTAAAAATGAATTAAAGGGTTAAGAAATTTAATTTTTTCTATGAATATAAAATATATGCAATTTTTTCCACGAAGTGCAGTGTAGTGTTTAATCTGCTTGCTAATATTATTGCAACTAGTCCATTTTACTGATAGACTGATATTGCTAATCATTTTGAATTTATATGCAAAATTAAAAAGTTATCAAGTGCATATTTAATAAGTACCAAATTATTTTGAGATAACACATATGTGACCAAACTCCAAAAGAATCTTGATTAATAACTAGAAATAAAATAATTTATTTTTTAAACCTCTTTACAGTTCTTGAGAAATTTTAATTATTTTTTTGAGATTATCAAGGTTAAAAGCATAATAAATAAAGTTAAATATTTAAAATCAGCTTTCAATTTCTCATAAACCTTTTTTTGTACTAGATTAAATATTTACTTAACTTAAAACTTGATCATGTTCATTATATCGCACATAGACTGTAGTACTATTTTTACGTCTCGTACGGTTGTCATGTCGATCAAGTTCTCCGGAACCGATGAGCACTTGAAATAATAAATGTCTGCTCTGTGTGCATTGCAATCAATCCTCAAAGTAATGCTACAAGCAATGATCAAGCACCAATAGCAATTTATAAATTATCTAGAATCAATTCAATCAAACTTATAAATAGTTTTAAAAAAAATCAAAAAATTATTATAAGCAAGACAATATTTATTTATGGGAATAAAACTGGAATAAATTTTGGCTACCACCTTGGCCATCTCTGTTACAGAATATAAGTATCACTTTCTATACAGAACAGTCATTATATCAAAAGATAATTTGAATTATCATTTCTACTAATTTTTTCTTCACATCTGTTCAGATATAATCCACAATTCTGTATAACTGGTAAGTTTATAAATAAAATCTCCCCTATCTCACTATTCATCCAGTTGGAAAGTTATAATGTTTCCTCTCTCTCTCTCTCTCGCTCCCACTCCACTCCAGTTCCATAATCCTTATCCATAATTACGTGAACTGAACTTAATTTCCTAATTGAAAAGCTTTGTTAATAATTGGAATGTGCAAGCTCTAAATGGTCAGGGGGTGTATATTGAAAATATTTCTTTAAATTGATGAGGGTTGCCCAAAACACCACAATTTTTCGATAACC
This sequence comes from Eueremaeus valkanovi, assembly GCA_034693305.1. Lineage (NCBI taxonomy): Eukaryota > Metazoa > Arthropoda > Arachnida > Sarcoptiformes > Eremaeidae > Eueremaeus > Eueremaeus valkanovi. The sequence continues at coordinate 23,197 of JAQIWA010000816.1, forward strand.
TATGTGGGTCAAAACTCGCCCGAAAAGAGTCACACTGTTCAGTTTGATAACAATTTTCAAATTAAGTGGGTATTTTGCGTATTCCACCCTTGCACATCTCTATTTAATAATATTAATGCAATTTATTAGTCAAATAAAAATATATTTATTTATTCAGTGAATCAAATGATAAATAAAATTTATTTTACAGTTAAATCTCATTAAACTATTTGGTCGACAAAATTGTTGTATTTATTCTGATTTGTCGTAAAATATTTGTTTAATTTTTATTTTTTTTCTAATTAGTCATTAAAAATGTTTTAGGATTTATAAGAATTAACTGTTTATGAGAAATGAGAGCGAAATTAAGTAAAGCCTTGACTTTTGTGTGCAATCAAAAGCAATTACAGTTTATTAATGAAAAAATTATTGACTGATAAATAAAAAAATATTTGTAAACAGGGATGTCCAAGCTCAAGGACAAATAAAAACTAGTTAGTAATTCAATTGAAACAACCAAGAATATAAAATAAGAAGGCTAATTTTAAGTATTGCTAGTTAATTTAGCTAGGCAATGCACTTAGGTAAAAATATATGTGCTAGCTTAATTTTAATTATCATTTATTTGTGCTGGCCATCACTGGCGATCAAATTACTTTATCATAACTTTCTTATTAATCAGAAGATTATCTCAAATTTCTCACAGATTTTAAAATAAACAAAATATAAGTAAAGAAAAAAATATGAGTCGATCTGAAATCGAGACCAATAAATATTGCCTAGGAGCCTAAATATTGTAGTTTAAATCGAGATTATTTTTGCATCAAGTTCGAAATGAAACAAAGGCTAATCAGAAATGAATAGAAAAATAATAAAAATAATTATTAATACTATTTTTGTGCAAAATATTTTAAACAAATATTAATATAATTTTCGATTTTTATTAAAGATAATTAATCATAGGTCAAAAGATTTTCATTTTAGAATTGTCCTAGATAATTATCAATTAAATAAATAGAACTACAGCAAATAAATTAGGTTTATTTTTAGAAAGGCAAGCTCATTTATTCTATTATCAAAGGCCAGTATTTGATAAGTTCATTGTCTGATAATATTTTTGCTGATTTTAGTCGTTTGTGTATTAGTTATAAAATAATATTTTTCAGTCTCTAAACTGAATTTCTATTTAATAGTTGGCATAAGATTGAGTTTTATTGTAATTTATAGAATTTTAATTCATTTCTAATCTTACCTTTGTAAAATTTAGAAGATGATAGATGAGAACAATGTATAAATATACTGGATCATTCTTTAATCTTGCTTTATATTTATTCTATGGTATGTAATTATTTAAATGAACAAGGCTGATATCAATATAACAATAAATGGACTTGTACACCTTTGAAAGCATTAAAATTCATATATTAATAATTAATCTTGATTATAGTTGAACTATCTTATGGATTGAGCTCTTGTGGCGAATGGATTCCATATAAGAGTGAAAAATGCTATAAAATTATAGGCAAAAAGTCCACTCAAACGGAAGCCGCGAAGAACTGCAGTCAAATGGATAGCACTTCCACTTTGATTACCATTCGTTC
>JAQIWA010000817.1:0-24768 GCA_034693305.1 Eueremaeus valkanovi
TATCTCATGTAACTTAGAAGTTTTGTTGAAACTTGTTTTTGTCCCTGGTCAATTTCCTTTTAATTTTTTCAAGAAAATTTTTGCATGATTCTGCATCATTTTTACATTGTAATTCATGGTTCAAATTTCATCTAATTCTGAACGAAAAAATTCAAACCAGGCCAACTCCTTTTTATACTTTATTTGTGTTATTATCGTTCATAAGAATAAATATTTAAAATTTCCAAATATTTCGTGACTTATGAAGCAATGCACTGATTGCAGAAACTTTGTTGAATGAACAAGGTTAGATGAATTTTAACCCAAGCATAGAATACAGTGCATCATTTGTTATCTTTTTAATCATTTAAATTCCGTTTATAAGTGTAAACGATTAGCCCTGATGAAATTGACGAAAATATTTGTGTAGTTTGAATTATTCACCTTGCTCATTATTTAGTTAGTTTACTGTATAATCACTACATTTAAACTTTTACATCTGAATTAAAACAATTGAATAGAAATATCAATTTTTGCTTGCTCATTCCAATTTGTTAAATAATTGCAAACACCATAACCAGGTTTAATTTTATAAAAATAAGCCTTTATTAAAAATTAAAATTCTATTTATTCTGAAAAATGAAAAGTTTTCATAATTTGCGTGAATTCTGTTGATTCAGATTAATATTTTTCGTTTTCACAAAACTTTTCTCTTATTTCAATATATTTTTATTTCAGACACTAATGAATGCAATTATTATTTTAGTTTTCGTCATAGAATTCATCAAATTATTTCATATAGAAGTAAGGCTGGGGATGGCCAAGAGGGGACCAAGCATAGCCAAAATACACTCTGTTTTGAAAATTGGCGAAATATTTTTTAATTTTTTAACCTGAGCCATACCTCCCTTCGCATTTGTTCCCCGATATAGTAAAAATCATGGCTGAGCCGCCATTTGTGGTCGAATTGAATTTCGATTCTAATTTTTCTAATTTCGGTGAATTTCCATCAAATTAACGACAATTAAGGCTAAATTAATCTTAATTTGACCACACATTCAGCTGAATTTCCGGTCAAAAACGATTTTTGGTTCATTCTCTGTTCATTTTACCCCACCCTATACCCCTTAGGTTTGCCATCCTTGGCCATCCCTAATATTTTATAAAAGAAGTCAACCAATGAGTAAAACCAAAATATTTTTTAATTAATTTTCTTTATTCTGTTTATAATTAATGTCAAATAGTTTTCAAATTAGCCGTTGTTTAGCTTTTCATACATTTATGTCAATCTTTGCGTTTATAATAATACTGAACATCAGTACTGCAATGAAGTGCTCTTTCGGTGCTGTTATACATGAATACAGATTAACCCCTTTTATTATAGCAGTTCTTAGCGATGGATAGACTATACAGAGTGAATGAATAGATAGAACAAATAACCGAGTATACTGCAAGGTGAGCATAGACCTTTAACTACAAAAAGATGCTCTTTTGTATGCTCTTTTTAAGTTAGAGGTCTATGCTATCCCCGCACTATACTCGGTTATTTGTTCTATCTATTCATTCACTCTGTACAAGTGATAGCAATGACACAAATATATGCGAATAAATTGTATAAACATATATTATACTCATATATTATGAAAAGATTGATGACCTAGTTTAGACATGTCAGAAACATTTTGAGAATAGTTGCAGCTTGCTCTTTAGATTGGAGATAACATTTGAAAATCAGAATTAATCATTCAAACAAATTGGTCCAGACGTTTGATAGTGTGCTTAAACTGTTGCCGATATATCAATCGCATAAAACTTTAAAGCATACAAAATTGTGCTGTATATCAATATAACCTTTTACCAAGATTACAATGTTACTGTACAGGTGCATTTATTACAGTAATATCCAATTTCAAAATACCGGTAATACTGTATGAATCCAATAAAATAGATCAATATTTTTATCAAATATATAGAAAACACTTTGGATTTGATTTGTTTATAATAAACGGATTTGACTGTGAATTTCAAATTAGTCTAAGTCTTATGAAAACTCTTAAATTGAATCTAAAAATATGTTTTGATTTTTAATCTCTTTTATATATTCTCTGTTAAAGTGCGGTCTAATTGGACACCGAAAGTGCATTAGATTTCTTGTAATCCGGTGTCCAAACAGTGTTCTGCCGTCAAAAGTGGCAGTGTTTGGGATCGGACTGGAAGACAGTGTTGGAGTGCCTCCACTCATGCAGACATGCATTAGCGAACTCGAGAGACGACCACTGAATAAATTAAAAGCCATTTACAAAACAAACGGCAATAGCTGTCGAGTGTCACAGATTTGTGCCAGTTTTGAATGCGGGCCACAATTTATTGATCTAAGATTTTGTAGCCATAACGACATCACAGATGTTCTGAAAATTTATTTGAATAAAGTATGAAATATTGAGAATATTCTATGCAATTGAATAATATTAAGAATAGAATAGAAATAAATAGCATTTTGTTGTTAGAACAGCGAAACTAAATAAATAATTCAAACAATATTTATGTCTGTTTTGCTCATATTTTTGCTCATATTTTGCTCATTACTCATATTCTTATTGATAAATAGCTACCAAAACCACTGGTCAGTAGTGAGCTTCAGTTGGAATTGATTAGGATAGCAAAGGAATGGCCCCAGCGTAAAGTGCCCTACACCAAATCTGGTGTAATCATTATAATATTCGAGTTGAGAGAAGTGGCTAATCAATTGCCGGCAACTAATTTCATTGTCTTCTCATATTTGATGCATCACTTGAAGAGATTAAGTCTACATAAAAGAGAAGTCGAATCTAATGAATCAACTCTTGCCATACAATTCACATCTTTTATATTCAAACAAATGTAAGTCACTTTACAACAGACTTCTCGCGCATAACAATACAATACAACTCACTGTTCAGACACACATAACAAGAGAGAGAATATTCTGTTCATTAATTTGAAAATACCATTAAAATAGACTGAATTGCACTGAATATTATACGTATAAGGACTAAATCAAGTGCAGTATTGAATGTGAAAACACTTCAAGCGATTTGAGTTTAAATTTTTCAGTGAAAGTAAAAAATTCTTTTAAACAATTTTTACATTTTTTTCGCTTTTTTCTTCTAATTCTTCAAAATTTTTTGAAAAACATATTTTTTGTGCTTTTCATTGTTCACTAAATTATTTCTTTCTTTACTTTTATTCAGAGAAACCGGAAATTTTGAGCTGACATACAATGCTATCCCAAAGATCAGAGCCATTGAGCTCTTGATTATATACGCGACTGAAGTGTTTGGGCCCCCGCCTAATGCCAGATCACAATTAAGGCATAAAAATAGCTTAAAATAAAACCAAATCAAAACATATTTTTATTTTAATCAATAATTTATTTATTTTTCTTTTAAATATAAACTAATAATCGATAATATTCTTCAAGTGTTTGTATTTATAATATAATCAAAAAGTTTTTTGTTTTGTTCAGATTTTAGCCAAATTTCAGTCGAAAACAAATTAAAGAAAAAATATATTATAAACAAAAAAAAATTAGTTTTCCTATAATTTAGATTAAAATCAAATTTAGGCTAAAATCTTGAGGCAGTATATCATAGGTAAGTCATATGATTAATAAGTTCTTATATTTTATAATTAAAATATACTAATTGTGCCTAAAGTTAAAAAATAAAAACCAAATAATTATTTTGACTCCAATTATACTAATATTAATAACAAATTATTTTCTATACCTTTTCGTAGTCTTTCTCTAAAATCACAAAAATGCGAGAAATTATTTCCAGAATTCGTTTACAATATTCTTGAATAAAATTATTTTGTTTTTTATGCAATAATATTATATTTATAGCACTTATTATTCACATTATATATGCGATCAAAAAGTTCTTTAAAAATGAGTTCCAATTAAACGATGAAATCAATGGAAAAATCATTTAATGTCTGAATAATTGATTAGAAAATCAAGATTTCTATTGAAGTCCAGAATATTCTGTAACAGAGAATTGAAGGGAAAGTAAGCAATAGCCGATTCTTCTCACAAAAGACTTCATTGAATTTGGGGCTCATTTTTAAAGCGGTTAAACATATCATAGATTTGGCAAAAAATTATATCATTTTTAAATAAATGATTAAATTATAGAAAATAACTAAAAATCCATTTGTTTTTCGGGCGAATAGAATACAAGAAAAATATTTTAAATTATTTATAAAACAATTTCAATGAAAATGAGATTTTGTTAAATAAAATTACAAAAAAAGACTGAAAAACAAAAGCAATGAATATATCGGATGACACATGAAATCAATGCCATTAACGGCGAAAATAAGGAATCATTTTCTGAATTAAAAAATTGGAATAATTATAATAATCGACAGAAATATAATAAAAACAATAATTTTTTTCTGCTGTGGAGTTAATCACAACAAAAAGCACAACAGTTTTGCTCAAATAATTGCACAATCAATGCATATATTATTATAATATTAGATATAATTTCAAAAAATATAAAAAAACAATAATTATTATTCGAATGCTTTTTGTTTTTATGATTTGTTGTTTTGTATTAATAAATAATTTCGTTATGATTTGGCGGACGAGAAGAATATTTGATTTCAAGTTTGTCTCCGATTTCGTTCATTACTTCGAGGGACTGGTCCAGCATTTCCTTCGTGTGCGCCGCAGATATGCAGAACCGGACTCTACCGGTCGTTAGAGAAGTCGCTGGAAAGCCGGCGCCAATGAAACCGATTTTCTTTTTATACGCCAAACGAATGACAGCTCTGAGTATGGAATCAATTATGAGTTCAATTAAAGTATTGAATAATAGTCTAAATCCTAATAAAACGTACGGTATTTTGGGACAGAAGCACAGCATCAGTGGAACTACAGGCGAGTCTTCGCTGCCGTATATAATAAATCCCATTTTATTCAGTTTTCTTCTGAAGTATTGTGTATTTCGGGCTAAACTTCTGATCCTTTCCTGACCTGAAAGTGCATTCAAATACAAATTTTTAAGATTTTAAAGTATTTTGAAATATATTTATTCCTTATTTCGGGTAATTTTTAGTTTTATTTGTTTCTGTTTTTATGAAATGAGAGTATATTTACATTTATTAACACTTTTTATACAATCTTTGAGTGCACTTATGCTCACATTTGGATGAATATTATGTTTCTCTTACTGTTAGACAGAGTTTAACCGAACCTCTATCTCGAGATTCAGATTACTTAATGTAGTACTATATTCGACCCATTGTTTCATACGATTCCTATCCTTATGACTGATTCCTATTCTATATAGACTTCACTTCTAATACTCATCAGTAATGACAGAGAAATTCAAAACAATTCACTCGTATTTAAAAATAAAGTAAAAGAATATTCAATCCAATGATTGAGTGCTTTATATGAATACTGTTCTAACTATTGACCGAAAGCTGTAATCGAATCAAAGTTTGCGAAACAAATAAAACTTTAAATGACTTGAAATCCAATGAAAGACAAACTAATGAATCATTTCTTGTGATATATTGGTCTCCATTGGAGCCCAAGTATGCATACCATCATTAGTGCCGTCTTCGCCCATCAATGTCGACATCACTCCATATACCTGGGCTGCGATGACGGGCGACATAGCGGTTGCGTAGGCGGCGCCGTACGATCGCACCCGGATGTAGTCGATTAAATGCTTTTTGCCGGCGATATAACCTCCGGCCGCACCGAAACTCTTAGTGAAAGTGCCCATAAATATGTCGATATCATTGGGATCACAACCATAATAGTCGTAAACACCCTTTCCGTTGGGACCGATGGCACCAATACTGTGCGCTTCGTCTAAATACACATAACATTTATACTTCTTCTTAATGCGAATCAGTTCCGGCAAATCGATTATTGTTCCCTCCATAGAGTAGATGCCCTCAGCTATGATCAGAACTTTCTTCCACTGCCGGTGCGTTTTGGGCTGACCCGCAACCAATAAATCACGTAATTTTCGTTCCAAGTCTTTCATATCTATGGAAACAAAACCAAAATATTTATATAAAAACAGAACAAAAGTTATCGAAACAGGAGCTGACATACCGTTGTGACGGAAGGTGCGAACCGTAGCCCCTGTTATACGACAGCCCAATATGAGTGACGCGTGATTTAGTTCATCGCTCAGTATTAGACAGCCCTTTGAGACCAATGTATTAATATTTGTAGAATTTGTAGCGAAACCCATACCAAACACAATACTGGACTCTACGCCCAAGTATTTGGCGGTTTGTTTCTCCAGTTCCTCTACTGCTCGTGTCGTTCCTATTGTCCAAATGTAAGAAAATAAAAGCAAAACAAATGGAAAATCAATAAAAACATTAATATTTAATCGGAAATCAGTTGATATGAATGCAAACCCAATTCATGTCGTGTAGAGCACATCCCAACCAAATAATGATTAAGCGTTTCCTCCACTCTATCAATAATAGGCCCACTATTTTCGGCAAAACCCAAATAATTATATGAACCCATATTTATGGCATCGGTTGTAGTTCCAGGATATCTGTGTCCAAAAGAAGAACACGAGTTAACCATAAGATTAGAGATAACTGTGTCATACAATCCATATGTAACACAAATAACCAGTAATTCATAGGAATTATAATTTTAAAATCATTTCTAACATTGGAATTGCAAACTCATCATTTATGTAGCCCCGGCAGTAGCACTAGTAGTAGAACTACTGGAGTAGCCTAATCATCAATGCAAATACAGCTCAACTTTTATTCTCGTTTTTGTTAATGTCTGTCCAAGAAATGCGAAGATTTTTCAAATAAAACCTGAATTAAGTCTTACGAGTGGTTGGCCTGAAATTCTGAATATCATTTTTGAGAACTTCATTAAATATTCAAACAATTCCAACAAAAAACTATTTCAGCTATTCTTCTCCAGACCTATGGGCACATAACCCTAAATGCTTATTTTAGTCAAGGTTCTAATCCAGGGGTAAATTAAATTTTTCCAATATTATCGAAAATAAGAGTTTTTATCATTTTCTTCAAATCAAATAATGATTTGAATAAAAAGTTTTTGTTGATTGAAGCGATTCATTGACTTTCAATCGTTTTATGTTCTAAATGTGATGAACAGTATTTGCAAAAAAATATTTTTAATGGAATAACACTTCCCATATCTATTAGTCCTGATTAAGTTCCTGGTAAAAAATCATCATTGCTTTCCTATTTCGTATTATAGAGTATCTATTATTACATAATTTTGTCCAAAAGTTCCGTTTAATCAAAATTCTGGCACAAAATCATGGACTGAGTCAATGGCTAAACATTTATTACCAAAATGTTTGCCAAAAATGAATACAAATTCAGATAAATTATAGAAAATCAAAGAAAATATTTCCAATACAACAAAAATCTTTCCATTAAATAGAAAAATAAATAAAATTAACTTAAGTTCAGTTAAATAATATCAAAGCAAAAGCAGTCATCGAATAAATGCGAAAATGTTTTTAAAATTCAAGCATTCATTCAAATAATAAAAATGTCAATAAATGGCTAAACAGAATAAGAGTCTAATAATGTATTTCACATTCAATTCATATAATATTCATTGAATATCGTGTTTGGAATCGATTTAATCATAAAAATAGGTGCAAAAGAAATATGCATTAAAGTACAGGAATGGACACAATTACCCACAAAGTATTTCAACAAAATTCTAGTTCAACCAAAAACATTGAACCGAAAGTCTAATGCACTAAAATTGAGTCCTTGTGTAGCCTCATATGCAGGCCTTGACTGGCCATCCGTGCATTTAAAATAACATTTTGTTAGTATTTAATATAAAACATAAAATTCTTATCAAATATTCTGAAAAGATCTGTAGTTTTCATATATTCTGTATTACATATAACTGTATTACAGCTCTGATTAAAGTTCAAAAATCGATAATTTAATTGAGGTCTCGAACAACACATTGGAATAGAAGTCATATTAAGAGCGAATATATTATATATTATATCAGAGAATGAACTGTAAACCCAGTGAAGAGAAAAATATATAAACGTATCATAAGATTCAATGAAAAAAAATATCTTTTCTATTGATTAGATTCTGTTGTGAACTAAACACAGAAAACATATACAAAAAGATAAAAAAAATTGCAAAAATTGAGAAAAAGTTATTACAAGTAATTATGCAATAAATGAGAAAAACACGTATTTCAAAAAAAACATTTTTCCTATAAAACTAATTAATAATTGTTTTTCAAAAATAAAAACAAAACTCAAATGAACCGAAAAATTATTAAAAAAGTACTTTCCCTGTTATACCTGTGCTTTTGCTGCCCTCAGAACAAATATTTTGGGCCGACATAAGGAAAGACCGAACGGAAAGCGGACGCAAAATATCGATCTATACCTGAAATTCCAATTATAATCGTCGGTCTGTCTGTCAATAATAGTGATTCGAGCGCCGGGAACACTACATATAGGCATATTCCATCCGTCACATATGCGCCGGTAGATATTGCGGGTATAAAAGCTTTCGAAACTTTGATATAGCGGTACATATCCCTAACCATAGCACAGGTAGATAACGGTTGGAAAAGATTGTAAAAAAATATATAATTTAGAATAATTGCTATAAAAGTAAATAAAAGAATAATTTATTAAAAAGGACTAAAAAAGAGAGGAAAATATATTTTTATATTAAGAGGAAAATAGAAATGAATTATCGATTTGAGTGACAATAAGTGACTATAAATGACAGTCACGACAGACGACAACATATTCTGATTCTTATGCTTACTATATGTCTGTTAACTCTAACAAAACAATTCAATAATAGGTTTTTGAATAATATATTACATTATTTGTGACACAAATACTAACTATAAGTCTTAACACAAAAAATACTTAATCACTGTTTTTGACTGTTTTTCGCTTTAATACTAAAACTTAGTGTAAATTAAGTCAAGAAATTGTGCAAAAAATAATAATTAGTTTTAAGAATGAAAGTCAGGAAAAGTAGAGATTTTTGTGCAATATTTGAATGAATTGTTGTTTCACTAATCGATTCAATACCTCTCTATCCCTTTCAACGGCACTGTTATTCTTCTCGATTCCTGTATTCCTAAGGAAATCGCGTAAATATCCGAATGCAATGACGACTACATATGAGAGATAACAGAGCAGTACTATATGAAAGGGCGCCTCTTCGTTGATGTGTCGGCTCGGGGTCCGGGGCTGAGCCTCCTCTGACTGTTCGGCTCCGGCCGTCACTCCATTGGTCTTCGCTCTGCACTTATTGCTGATTGTAATACCATTTTGTTGTTTCATATTATTGTTCTTCGATTTCTGAACACAAATAGGAATATAATTATAAAACGATTAATCATTTAATAAAACAAATCAAATGTTTTTCTCAACCCATCGATCAATACATGAGTTAATCAGAAAATACTATTTTATCGTTCAATAACTGCTTTTTATACTTGTTTTTGGATATAAATCAAACCAATAGTTGTACCGATTGTACAGTATTTGCGGTTAATATAAGTTATACTAAGAATGCGATTGAAAATTAATGAAAGACTCAAATACTGACTGACTGTATGACTGAAGAAAAATATAGTTTTAACTCAAATATTCATTCAAAACAGATCTGAGATATCATATGAAAGACAATTCGAGCGTATCAACGAAGAACGGCTCGCAGCTGATCATGAAGTATACTATAAAATGGTCCAAATGTTCGGTTGATACAAATAAACAAATACTGTATATAGTAAATATAATATTTTTTATTTAAGACAAATATACAAATCAAATATCAGGATTAGCTTCACTATCACTACAATAATCCACATCAATTTTTTTATAAGAATTAAATAAATTAACATAATAATCTTTATTTTCATTTGATAAATATTTTACCAAGGACAAAATATCAGATTCTTTTTTTTCACTAATGCCAACATTTGATATTTCGAAATTAGTATCAATGTACAAATTTTTGACTAATTCAATATCACAATTAATAGGTTTAAAAATAACCTCGTTAACTTTATCATAATTATCGCAAATCACAATCTCACCATTCGGGAAATAATCGAATTTTACAATTTTAGATATTTTTATATTGACATTTCTATCGAAAAAATCACCCAGAAAGTTTTCAAAATTATATACAGTACCTTTAAGTAAAATGAACATGTTAGATTTTTCCATTAATTGAATATATTGATCTGGGTGTTCGATAGTTTCTAATTTTTTAATAGCTTTTCCTAAAGGGGCGAAATTCCTATCACAGGAACTATAAGAATGCCCTCTTACAGGGAAAATATGAGAAATTAACAGGTTAAATTTTATAGAGATATAAGATAAAAATTTCAACATTGTCCAGTTCTTATTTTGTGCACAGGTTGAATCAGAGAAAAAAGTTAATTTTTTATCAAGTAACTTTTTCTCTATATATAATTTTTCTATAACTTTAAATAAATATGAGCATACACTATTAGGATTTTTAGGAACTGACCCCTCTAAATTATATATCATATAGGAATTTAAATTATAAATATGTATATTAAAAATATACATCCACAAAAGTCTTTTGTAAAAAACATCTGATATGGGTAATTTAGGGAGGGGTCGATTTTGGGAATAATCAAATTCTATACATATGGTATTTTTATCATTTAAAAAACTTTTTTTGATTTGAGCATGGTGCTCTATTCTGTATTTATGATTTGAGCTTTCTAGTTTTTCGATGTCTGATAAATTAATTCCTTTTTTTTCATAAAAATAGCATAAATCACAGGCATCAACTCTTAATGATTTAAAATGAATATTATAATTAGTCTTGAAAAAATTTACAAAAGTGTTCCTGGATATATTTGCTAATTTGTTTTCTAAACTGTATTTTTTATATTGATCATAAATTATGGTTAAATTCAAATCCCTATTTACAAAATATATTTTATTATTAAGCGTATAATGAGATTGGATTTGCGGGAATAATTTCAAAAAATTACTAAAATGACCAGGATCAATTTTATGATTATTATTAATAGTTCTTCCTCTCTTATCTATCAACATTTCATTTGATATTAATTTCTTTTTTACAGTTCTTAATCTACTATTACTTATTTGATATAAATTTAAAATAAATAATTTACATACATCAATTCTTAGAAGAAGAATATTCTTAACAGAATATTTCCATTTTTGTATTAGACTAGCTGTATTTGAACCACTTGTAATCTTTTTTTCCATCATTTCTGAAAGGGCAAAATTCTGTTTTTCATATTCGAATAGATTCCAGAATCTTGAATGAAATGACAAAGTTTATTTTTAAATTTTAATTCTATCTTGAATAAATTTTTAACCAAGCATATTTATTTTATCAAGTAGAAACTGAATATGATTTAACAGATTATCCCAATATTAAGCGCTGGTATTCAACACTTACGTCAGAATTGTATTATCAAGAAATTAAAAAAATATGCTTGGTTATATATAATTGAAAATGAATTACTTTTCAAACATTCTTTCTTGGTCATTTTTGTTGAATTTTGAATGACATATTTTTTGGCAGCATTCGACGACTTGAATGAATTCTTTTTTTTGGTTTAAATTATTTTTACAATTGAAATACTCATTACCCTGAAAATTAAATCTTTTAATATCATAAAAATTAGCTTGGTAAAACTTACTGAATTTCTAAGTATTTTGGCCATGGTTCTTTTTTCTAATAATTCACATTTTCTCACTTTTCCAATATTATTGTTTTTTTCATTTTTTGTATTATCGATTAAATCGACTAATTTTTCTCTTGTATTCACTGTTTGTATTGATGTAATATTGTTAACACTAAATGATCGATTCATTTTTTATTTAAAAACTGTAATTAATTAATTATAATAAATTAGTTCAATTAATTTAGATTTAATATTAAAATACTATTCAATTAAAATAGAAAAACAAAAGCATAGACTGAATGCGCGCAATCTTTCCCTTTTGTATATAATCCTCAAACCAGTTTGCGAGCCGTTCTTCGTTGACACTCTCGAATTGAATCGAAAGCTAAAGATCTGTTGTTTTCATATGTATTGAAGTTTTGATAAGAAATGAAACAATTATTGAATGAATAGAGAGATAAAGAATAGTCGTCTGAAAGCAGACAAACAATTCAATACTTATTCACAGCATTTGACTCACATTTGTTTGGTCTTCATATGCACTCGCATTCACACCAATGAAGCCATTAATCGGTTGATTAGTAATTGAATTATTGGTTAAATCACACGAAGAGTCGAATTGATTGCTATATTTGGGTCCCATTTGTGGCTCGACTTTGACTCCAATACCAAAACTAATCACAAAATTATTGTTTTATTTATTAAATAACAAATATTTACTTAATTTTATAACAAATTAAATAATTTTAAAACACATTTAAATATAATTAAAACGAAAACAAGAAATGATTGAATGAATGAATGTGTGAATCAAATGAGACTCATATGAGTTGAGCCGAAATACTTTGAATGATTCACTCATTCACTACTCGTGTGTCTCACTGTCTGTGTCTGTCTATACAGTAGATGTGAATCAAAGCATACAATATATGGTTAATAACAGTCCGCACATCGAAAACGTTGTATTTATTGTCATTATTATATATTTACATACGTTTGACTCCAGTCTTGTGTTTGTTAAGTATGCGCCGTTATTTGTGGCTAACCTGAGCTTCAATGCCAAAACTCCGGTATGTTTTTTGCCGATACACTAATTTTTTTATGGAATACCACTAAATACTGGAATACTCTCTGTATTATAATTTTTAAGGAGGAGTTCATCTGTCTATTTAGCAGTGCGTATGGGGATAGCCAGTTAAATAACTCTTATTTAATCTAGACAATTGTTAACTAGGACCTTTAATCTATTCAATATGCTTACACACGATTATAAATTTGATTCCTCACAAAATGTAATACTGCTCTCCCATTATGCATGTTATATTTTGATCTTGCTGAATTGCCCTATTGCATTGTGCTAACCCGGGTCAATACTTGATTATTCTACAGAATATTATTGTTTAATCAATATTAATATTAGTAACTATTTTGGCTAATGTTTGAACGCATTAGAGCTAAAGGTTTTCATTAAAGGCTTTTGTCGTTTAAATGACTTTCACTGCAATAAAGTTATAAATCAATAAAAATATAGAATTCTATTAATTCTAAACCTGGTAATTAAAGTTCCTGTTACGCCCCCTTCTTATCTAATGAATTAATCAAATAAAGTAAATAAATAGTCATTAAGTAGTGAATCATTACTGATATTTGATAACTATATTAAGTCTGAAATAATTATTTTGTTTTAATTTCAAATTATATTCAATTTTCAATCCATGCAAAAGACAGTGCAGTAGAGCTCACTTTACGAATATTCTGAATCCCAGTCCACACTCATTGAAGGCCAACTCAATTATAACATTTATTTAACACTAATTCACAAACTATTCAAAAAATATTGAATAATAATTGGCTTTAATTTTAAACAAATTGAATATTTATTTATAATCCATGTAAAAATAAGCTCTCATCCGGTTCATTCAAAATTACCCGTTATATTAGCCAGGTCAAGATGCAATCAATACGTAAATAAAAGACTATTAATTTGAAATAAGTTGAGCAATGTATTTTCAGATGCCAAAGGTCGGCGAGTCTAGGGCTAAAAAGGCTGCTTTTGGCCTCAAAGCAGTGTCTAAGTAAGGGCAAGGGTAAAGGTAAAATAGTGGACCAGAGTTCTGCCAGAATTGTATCTAAAAACTAATTTTTGGCCGGAAATTAAATTTGGTCTCATTTTATTGATTTATTGTACTAGTTCATTAGCACGAAAAGTACCCGGTCTTTCTTCAAATTCTTGGGCAATAATTATTTGTTCGATTAAACAGTCATTGAATTGAAATAAAAGAGATTTTAATAATAATAATGAAAATGAATTGAATTTTAAATGAATTGAAAGAATGACTGATTGACTGAATATAGCATTCAATCACTTCTTATCCTCTCTTCCATCGTCTTCGAGCCATTCAGAGCAGTCTGTGCTGAACTGTCCAGTGCTATCTTGTTCCGACTTGTTCTGAGTCAATTTCACTTTATCATCTATCTCTTTTTTCACGGTTTCATATTCGTTCAGGTCATCTAAATTCAGTTCAATTCGGGTCGGATTTGGTCTAAACATTTGCAAATCAATTGAACTTAACTTTAATTGAATACAATTTCAAAGACAATACTTTTTAAATATTTATTTCATTCAATGTTTTCCTCATTTAGTTTACATTTTTGAACCACATTTGGGGACTATTTTTTCATTGCATTGCAAACAATATTCTGAATATTATTTGAATCTTAAAGTGAATCCAAATTTTTCAATAAACAATCCTGTATTGTACTGCACTGTCCTGGATCAGACCCTCTTATAGACCCCCTTAGGAGTGTTTCAATCATAAAGTGTTCACGCCTTCTATACCTACTTTTGGGTGTTCTGCTGCCCCAGGCCTCAACTCTTGTATCACAAACTTTTTTTTGGCCAATTTTGCATTAACTCATTTTTTAGATGATTTTTGAAACTGCAATTTTTTCGCAATTTGTGGGCGTTTGTAAAGGGATATATAAAATTCCTTCCCACACATTGAAGAACTTTTGATTCTGCATAGAATGAGCCTTATATAAAGTCTGTATCTGATCCTGTTCAAAAATTATAAGCGTTTGAAGTTTTTTACATTCAATGGGTATTTTCACCCCCAAGGAGGCCTTTTAGGGGCACTTTATCCGGCACTCCTCTTTTACTTTTTGAAGTTCTAAACCCTTCCAATAAGAAGAAAGCTCAAATTCTTTTCAACTTTGAGGGGGTGTGCAGGTTATTTGTGCAGTACTTCTAAAGAGTACTTCTTACTGCCATTACTTCCAATGAAATAGTGTTGAGTTTATAATAAATTATTATTAATAATACTGTAATCAATATGAGAGCTATTATAATAATAATACTGATTGCAAGCATTCTATGCTTGGGATCAGTCTATCAGTCGATGCTTTGCGAATGCAATCACTATATGAGTGCAGACTTTGATAACAAAGAAAATGTTTGATTATTAGCCACTGATTGCAACAAATGTCAACTTATAGAGGGTTTGAACGGTTCATATGGCGACAGTGGGTCAAACACTTATCGGATAATAATGTCTACTCATGTCATACTCTACATGGGGTACGTGGGGTATAATTGTTCAGATAATGCCGATACAGGACTTGCACTCTTATAACCTGTCATTCATTGGTCACTACTTTAACGCTTTTTACTCTTTATTTAATGCAATTCTATATATCTTTATGTGAATTATGAAAAACTAATTTATAATAATTATTGTTTGCCATAAATTATCCACATCATTGAACCTTGATCATTGATCATTGAGAATGCATTCTCATTCTAATCATTAGATTATTCATATTCTCATTTAATAACTACACAATCAATGCATAAATTATTATAATATTAGATATAATTTTACAAAATATAAAACACAATAATTATTATTCGAATGCTTTTTGTTTTTATGATTTGTTTTTGTTTTGTATTAATAAATAATTTCGTTATGATTTGGCGGACGAGAAGAATATTTGATTTCAAGTTTGTCTCCGATTTCGTTCATTACTTCGAGGGACTGGTCCAGCATTTCCTTCGTGTGCGCCGCAGATATGCAGAACCGGACTCTACCGGTCGTTAGAGAAGTCGCTGGAAAGCCGGCGCCAATGAAACCGATTTTCTTTTTATACGCCAAACGAATGACAGCTCTGAGTATGGAATCAATTATGAGTTCAATTAAAGTATTGAATAATAGTCTAAATCCTAATAAAACGTACGGTATTTTGGGACAGAAGCACAGCATCAGTGGAACTACAGGCGAGTCTTCGCTGCCGTATATAATAAATCCCATTTTATTCAGTTTTCTTCTGAAGTATTGTGTATTTCGGGCTAAACTTCTGATCCTTTCCTGACCTGAAAGTGCATTCAAATACAAATTTTTAAGATTTTAAAGTATTTTGAAATATATTTATTCCTTATTTCGGGTAATTTTTAGTTTTATTTGTTTCTGTTTTTATGAAATGAGAGTATATTTACATTTATTAACACTTTTTATACAATCTTTGAGTGCACTTATGCTCACATTTGGATGAATATTATGTTTCTCTTACTGTTAGACAGAGTTTAACCGAACCTCTATCTCGAGATTCAGATTACTTAATGTAGTACTATATTCGACCCATTGTTTCATACGATTCCTATCCTTATGACTGATTCCTATTCTATATAGACTTCACTTCTAATACTCATCAGTAATGACAGAGAAATTCAAAACAATTCACTCGTATTTAAAAATAAAGTAAAAGAATATTCAATCCAATGATTGAGTGCTTTATATGAATACTGTTCTAACTATTGACCGAAAGCTGTAATCGAATCAAAGTTTGCGAAACAAATAAAACTTTAAATGACTTGAAATCCAATGAAAGACAAACTAATGAATCATTTCTTGTGATATATTGGTCTCCATTGGAGCCCAAGTATGCATACCATCATTAGTGCCGTCTTCGCCCATCAATGTCGACATCACTCCATATACCTGGGCTGCGATGACGGGCGACATAGCGGTTGCGTAGGCGGCGCCGTACGATCGCACCCGGATGTAGTCGATTAAATGCTTTTTGCCGGCGATATAACCTCCGGCCGCACCGAAACTCTTAGTGAAAGTGCCCATAAATATGTCGATATCATTGGGATCACAACCATAATAGTCGTAAACACCCTTTCCGTTGGGACCGATGGCACCAATACTGTGCGCTTCGTCTAAATACACATAACATTTATACTTCTTCTTAATGCGAATCAGTTCCGGCAAATCGATTATTGTTCCCTCCATAGAGTAGATGCCCTCAGCTATGATCAGAACTTTCTTCCACTGCCGGTGCGTTTTGGGCTGACCCGCAACCAATAAATCACGTAATTTTCGTTCCAAGTCTTTCATATCTATGGAAACAAAACCAAAATATTTATATAAAAACAGAACAAAAGTTATCGAAACAGGAGCTGACATACCGTTGTGACGGAAGGTGCGAACCGTAGCCCCTGTTATACGACAGCCCAATATGAGTGACGCGTGATTTAGTTCATCGCTCAGTATTAGACAGCCCTTTGAGACCAATGTATTAATATTTGTAGAATTTGTAGCGAAACCCATACCAAACACAATACTGGACTCTACGCCCAAGTATTTGGCGGTTTGTTTCTCCAGTTCCTCTACTGCTCGTGTCGTTCCTATTGTCCAAATGTAAGAAAATAAAAGCAAAACAAATGGAAAATCAATAAAAACATTAATATTTAATCGGAAATCAGTTGATATGAATGCAAACCCAATTCATGTCGTGTAGAGCACATCCCAACCAAATAATGATTAAGCGTTTCCTCCACTCTATCAATAATAGGCCCACTATTTTCGGCAAAACCCAAATAATTATATGAACCCATATTTATGGCATCGGTTGTAGTTCCAGGATATCTGTGTCCAAAAGAAGAACACGAGTTAACCATAAGATTAGAGATAACTGTGTCATACAATCCATATGTAACACAAATAACCAGTAATTCATAGGAATTATAATTTTAAAATCATTTCTAACATTGGAATTGCAAACTCATCATTTATGTAGCCCCGGCAGTAGCACTAGTAGTAGAACTACTGGAGTAGCCTAATCATCAATGCAAATACAGCTCAACTTTTATTCTCGTTTTTGTTAATGTCTGTCCAAGAAATGCGAAGATTTTTCAAATAAAACCTGAATTAAGTCTTACGAGTGGTTGGCCTGAAATTCTGAATATCATTTTTGAGAACTTCATTAAATATTCAAACAATTCCAACAAAAAACTATTTCAGCTATTCTTCTCCAGACCTATGGGCACATAACCCTAAATGCTTATTTTAGTCAAGGTTCTAATCCAGGGGTAAATTAAATTTTTCCAATATTATCGAAAATAAGAGTTTTTATCATTTTCTTCAAATCAAATAATGATTTGAATAAAAAGTTTTTGTTGATTGAAGCGATTCATTGACTTTCAATCGTTTTATGTTCTAAATGTGATGAACAGTATTTGCAAAAAAATATTTTTAATGGAATAACACTTCCCATATCTATTAGTCCTGATTAAGTTCCTGGTAAAAAATCATCATTGCTTTCCTATTTCGTATTATAGAGTATCTATTATTACATAATTTTGTCCAAAAGTTCCGTTTAATCAAAATTCTGGCACAAAATCATGGACTGAGTCAATGGCTAAACATTTATTACCAAAATGTTTGCCAAAAATGAATACAAATTCAGATAAATTATAGAAAATCAAAGAAAATATTTCCAATACAACAAAAATCTTTCCATTAAATAGAAAAATAAATAAAATTAACTTAAGTTCAGTTAAATAATATCAAAGCAAAAGCAGTCATCGAATAAATGCGAAAATGTTTTTAAAATTCAAGCATTCATTCAAATAATAAAAATGTCAATAAATGGCTAAACAGAATAAGAGTCTAATAATGTATTTCACATTCAATTCATATAATATTCATTGAATATCGTGTTTGGAATCGATTTAATCATAAAAATAGGTGCAAAAGAAATATGCATTAAAGTACAGGAATGGACACAATTACCCACAAAGTATTTCAACAAAATTCTAGTTCAACCAAAAACATTGAACCGAAAGTCTAATGCACTAAAATTGAGTCCTTGTGTAGCCTCATATGCAGGCCTTGACTGGCCATCCGTGCATTTAAAATAACATTTTGTTAGTATTTAATATAAAACATAAAATTCTTATCAAATATTCTGAAAAGATCTGTAGTTTTCATATATTCTGTATTACATATAACTGTATTACAGCTCTGATTAAAGTTCAAAAATCGATAATTTAATTGAGGTCTCGAACAACACATTGGAATAGAAGTCATATTAAGAGCGAATATATTATATATTATATCAGAGAATGAACTGTAAACCCAGTGAAGAGAAAAATATATAAACGTATCATAAGATTCAATGAAAAAAAATATCTTTTCTATTGATTAGATTCTGTTGTGAACTAAACACAGAAAACATATACAAAAAGATAAAAAAAATTGCAAAAATTGAGAAAAAGTTATTACAAGTAATTATGCAATAAATGAGAAAAACACGTATTTCAAAAAAAACATTTTTCCTATAAAACTAATTAATAATTGTTTTTCAAAAATAAAAACAAAACTCAAATGAACCGAAAAATTATTAAAAAAGTACTTTCCCTGTTATACCTGTGCTTTTGCTGCCCTCAGAACAAATATTTTGGGCCGACATAAGGAAAGACCGAACGGAAAGCGGACGCAAAATATCGATCTATACCTGAAATTCCAATTATAATCGTCGGTCTGTCTGTCAATAATAGTGATTCGAGCGCCGGGAACACTACATATAGGCATATTCCATCCGTCACATATGCGCCGGTAGATATTGCGGGTATAAAAGCTTTCGAAACTTTGATATAGCGGTACATATCCCTAACCATAGCACAGGTAGATAACGGTTGGAAAAGATTGTAAAAAAATATATAATTTAGAATAATTGCTATAAAAGTAAATAAAAGAATAATTTATTAAAAAGGACTAAAAAAGAGAGGAAAATATATTTTTATATTAAGAGGAAAATAGAAATGAATTATCGATTTGAGTGACAATAAGTGACTATAAATGACAGTCACGACAGACGACAACATATTCTGATTCTTATGCTTACTATATGTCTGTTAACTCTAACAAAACAATTCAATAATAGGTTTTTGAATAATATATTACATTATTTGTGACACAAATACTAACTATAAGTCTTAACACAAAAAATACTTAATCACTGTTTTTGACTGTTTTTCGCTTTAATACTAAAACTTAGTGTAAATTAAGTCAAGAAATTGTGCAAAAAATAATAATTAGTTTTAAGAATGAAAGTCAGGAAAAGTAGAGATTTTTGTGCAATATTTGAATGAATTGTTGTTTCACTAATCGATTCAATACCTCTCTATCCCTTTCAACGGCACTGTTATTCTTCTCGATTCCTGTATTCCTAAGGAAATCGCGTAAATATCCGAATGCAATGACGACTACATATGAGAGATAACAGAGCAGTACTATATGAAAGGGCGCCTCTTCGTTGATGTGTCGGCTCGGGGTCCGGGGCTGAGCCTCCTCTGACTGTTCGGCTCCGGCCGTCACTCCATTGGTCTTCGCTCTGCACTTATTGCTGATTGTAATACCATTTTGTTGTTTCATATTATTGTTCTTCGATTTCTGAACACAAATAGGAATATAATTATAAAACGATTAATCATTTAATAAAACAAATCAAATGTTTTTCTCAACCCATCGATCAATACATGAGTTAATCAGAAAATACTATTTTATCGTTCAATAACTGCTTTTTATACTTGTTTTTGGATATAAATCAAACCAATAGTTGTACCGATTGTACAGTATTTGCGGTTAATATAAGTTATACTAAGAATGCGATTGAAAATTAATGAAAGACTCAAATACTGACTGACTGTATGACTGAAGAAAAATATAGTTTTAACTCAAATATTCATTCAAAACAGATCTGAGATATCATATGAAAGACAATTCGAGCGTATCAACGAAGAACGGCTCGCAGCTGATCATGAAGTATACTATAAAATGGTCCAAATGTTCGGTTGATACAAATAAACAAATACTGTATATAGTAAATATAATATTTTTTATTTAAGACAAATATACAAATCAAATATCAGGATTAGCTTCACTATCACTACAATAATCCACATCAATTTTTTTATAAGAATTAAATAAATTAACATAATAATCTTTATTTTCATTTGATAAATATTTTACCAAGGACAAAATATCAGATTCTTTTTTTTCACTAATGCCAACATTTGATATTTCGAAATTAGTATCAATGTACAAATTTTTGACTAATTCAATATCACAATTAATAGGTTTAAAAATAACCTCGTTAACTTTATCATAATTATCGCAAATCACAATCTCACCATTCGGGAAATAATCGAATTTTACAATTTTAGATATTTTTATATTGACATTTCTATCGAAAAAATCACCCAGAAAGTTTTCAAAATTATATACAGTACCTTTAAGTAAAATGAACATGTTAGATTTTTCCATTAATTGAATATATTGATCTGGGTGTTCGATAGTTTCTAATTTTTTAATAGCTTTTCCTAAAGGGGCGAAATTCCTATCACAGGAACTATAAGAATGCCCTCTTACAGGGAAAATATGAGAAATTAACAGGTTAAATTTTATAGAGATATAAGATAAAAATTTCAACATTGTCCAGTTCTTATTTTGTGCACAGGTTGAATCAGAGAAAAAAGTTAATTTTTTATCAAGTAACTTTTTCTCTATATATAATTTTTCTATAACTTTAAATAAATATGAGCATACACTATTAGGATTTTTAGGAACTGACCCCTCTAAATTATATATCATATAGGAATTTAAATTATAAATATGTATATTAAAAATATACATCCACAAAAGTCTTTTGTAAAAAACATCTGATATGGGTAATTTAGGGAGGGGTCGATTTTGGGAATAATCAAATTCTATACATATGGTATTTTTATCATTTAAAAAACTTTTTTTGATTTGAGCATGGTGCTCTATTCTGTATTTATGATTTGAGCTTTCTAGTTTTTCGATGTCTGATAAATTAATTCCTTTTTTTTCATAAAAATAGCATAAATCACAGGCATCAACTCTTAATGATTTAAAATGAATATTATAATTAGTCTTGAAAAAATTTACAAAAGTGTTCCTGGATATATTTGCTAATTTGTTTTCTAAACTGTATTTTTTATATTGATCATAAATTATGGTTAAATTCAAATCCCTATTTACAAAATATATTTTATTATTAAGCGTATAATGAGATTGGATTTGCGGGAATAATTTCAAAAAATTACTAAAATGACCAGGATCAATTTTATGATTATTATTAATAGTTCTTCCTCTCTTATCTATCAACATTTCATTTGATATTAATTTCTTTTTTACAGTTCTTAATCTACTATTACTTATTTGATATAAATTTAAAATAAATAATTTACATACATCAATTCTTAGAAGAAGAATATTCTTAACAGAATATTTCCATTTTTGTATTAGACTAGCTGTATTTGAACCACTTGTAATCTTTTTTTCCATCATTTCTGAAAGGGCAAAATTCTGTTTTTCATATTCGAATAGATTCCAGAATCTTGAATGAAATGACAAAGTTTATTTTTAAATTTTAATTCTATCTTGAATAAATTTTTAACCAAGCATATTTATTTTATCAAGTAGAAACTGAATATGATTTAACAGATTATCCCAATATTAAGCGCTGGTATTCAACACTTACGTCAGAATTGTATTATCAAGAAATTAAAAAAATATGCTTGGTTATATATAATTGAAAATGAATTACTTTTCAAACATTCTTTCTTGGTCATTTTTGTTGAATTTTGAATGACATATTTTTTGGCAGCATTCGACGACTTGAATGAATTCTTTTTTTTGGTTTAAATTATTTTTACAATTGAAATACTCATTACCCTGAAAATTAAATCTTTTAATATCATAAAAATTAGCTTGGTAAAACTTACTGAATTTCTAAGTATTTTGGCCATGGTTCTTTTTTCTAATAATTCACATTTTCTCACTTTTCCAATATTATTGTTTTTTTCATTTTTTGTATTATCGATTAAATCGACTAATTTTTCTCTTGTATTCACTGTTTGTATTGATGTAATATTGTTAACACTAAATGATCGATTCATTTTTTATTTAAAAACTGTAATTAATTAATTATAATAAATTAGTTCAATTAATTTAGATTTAATATTAAAATACTATTCAATTAAAATAGAAAAACAAAAGCATAGACTGAATGCGCGCAATCTTTCCCTTTTGTATATAATCCTCAAACCAGTTTGCGAGCCGTTCTTCGTTGACACTCTCGAATTGAATCGAAAGCTAAAGATCTGTTGTTTTCATATGTATTGAAGTTTTGATAAGAAATGAAACAATTATTGAATGAATAGAGAGATAAAGAATAGTCGTCTGAAAGCAGACAAACAATTCAATACTTATTCACAGCATTTGACTCACATTTGTTTGGTCTTCATATGCACTCGCATTCACACCAATGAAGCCATTAATCGGTTGATTAGTAATTGAATTATTGGTTAAATCACACGAAGAGTCGAATTGATTGCTATATTTGGGTCCCATTTGTGGCTCGACTTTGACTCCAATACCAAAACTAATCACAAAATTATTGTTTTATTTATTAAATAACAAATATTTACTTAATTTTATAACAAATTAAATAATTTTAAAACACATTTAAATATAATTAAAACGAAAACAAGAAATGATTGAATGAATGAATGTGTGAATCAAATGAGACTCAAACGCTTACATAACGCTTATACGGCTCTCCACTGTTACAGTAGTACACTGTACAGACTGTACAGTACTGGGCTATTCATATGAGTTGAGCCGAAATACTTTGAATGATTCACTCATTCACTACTCGTGTGTCTCACTGTCTGTCTATACATAGTATACAGTAGTGACTGTATTACAGTTGATGTGAATCAAAGCATACAATATATGCGTTCGAGCTTTCCAACTCCCAAGGTATATCTTCCAGAAAAATTAGAAAGTTCCATATCTTCCGTGAATTCCCAAAAAACGTGGGAAGATCAGCATAAAATTGAGAGAGATCAAGAAAATTCATTTTTACTATATTTTTTTTCTTTTACTGAAAACTCATTGAATATTATGGAATATTAAAATTTTTTCTAAATTAAGAATATTTTTAAAACATTTTTTAAAGTTTTCAATCAAAAGGAAAAGAATATTCCACAAAAAAATTCTTTCCTAGAATGAACCAGTATTCTTCCCTGATTCCAAAAATATAATACTTAACCTGGGGAACAGTAGGGAAGAAAAGTTTCGGAGGGGGTTCGAAATCTCAATGAGTTTTCCCATTATAAACATAAATTTTTCTAAAAATTTTCTTGGTGTTTTCCTGGCTAATATTGAACCTCAATAGCCATAACATTGCTTATTTTTCGATTATCAAGTCTAATTTAGAAGATATCGTTAGCCCGACATTTTGCTTTTCCTTGATAAATTCTTTTCCTTTTCATTACTAAGAGGGGTCATACATTCTCACCGGATTTAGTTCCTTTAATTTTGAAATTTGTCCCGTTTAATAATAGACAAGTTTTTTGGGAAACTTTCTTTTTTTCCTTTCATTATATTTTCCCAAAAAACTTGGAATTCCGGGAGGGAGTTTATTGGGAGTTTCCCTGGGAGGAAAATAACTCCAACGCTAGTTATAATACACTGATAATAACCAGTAAAGACAGAAATATGATTCACTATGACTCCTAGCACACATAATTCCCATGGAGGCCCAATCAATTGATAATCCCAATCCTAATGTTCATTACGAACAAGTAAAGGCGCAGATGAGTGCTGTACTACAGCACTAATATTCGCTTTATTCATATGCATTGGAATACATACCGAACGCATACACGAATAATATGACCAGAAATT
>JAQIWA010000818.1:0-24751 GCA_034693305.1 Eueremaeus valkanovi
TTGCAAACCATAACTGAAATGATTCAAAGGGACAAAAACCGTCCGTCAGTTGTCATGTGGTCTATAGCTAACGAACCCGAGTCTAAAGATGTGAAAGCATTGGATTATTTCAAAAAAGTTAGGACTCATACGAAGGGATTGGATACGACCCGACCTATAACTGGAGCAATTAGTTCGGGCTATTCTGACGATCACATGTCAGCCTCTTTGGATGTATTGATGATCAATAGGTACTGGGGCTGGTATCAGGACACGGGGTACCCACAGGCCATTAAGAAGCAATTGGTGGTTGACTTAAGCAAATGGTTTGATACGCATAAGAAGCCTATTATGATTTCAGAATATGGTGCCGACACTGTTCCAGGTCTTCATCAGGTATGTCGAAGTAAAAGTGTCAGAACTTCTAATATATTTTGACTCCACGTCATATCATTATTTTGAGTTTAAATCGAAAATAAGAGAAATCAATTGATTGATACAATACCGAACCAATATCTCATAGGACCCGCCCTTTGTGTTCTCAGAGGACTATCAGTCAGAAATACTCAAAGAATTTTTCAAAGCATTCAATGAGTTGAGAGCCAAAGGATTTTTTGTCGGAGAACTCATTTGGAATTTCGCTGACTTTATGACCGGAGAGCGTAAGTCTGTTTGCAGTCATTATTAATATTGAATTCTTATTATTTGTTTTTTGCCATTGACTGACAGTTAGTAATCATTTAATAAATTACTTCAACAGAAATCACTCGACCAGTAGGTAACAGGAAAGGCATATTTACGCGCGAACGCCAGCCTAAAGCCGCGGCCAGGGTCATTAGATGCAGGTATTGGGAACTGGCTCAAATCAAAACTGACGAAAAATCTGGATTTTCCTACTGTGCAACTGATTAAACATAAATTATATTAAAATATAATCTAAAACTTTGGCTTAGCTTTGATTACAAATAAAAATTAAAAAGAATTCAAATCACAAATCACTTAATTAATGGTTGCGTTTGAAAGCATCGGACGAACGGATGTTTGCATTTCAGGTATGATTCGATACTTTGCAAAATCTATGCCAATATAGAAAGACAATTGTTTAAATCGGCAGAAATTTGGTCAAAAAATTTTATAAAATCTCATTTAATGTAATATTTATTTGAAAATTCGTTGCAATTAATCAAAATAAGGGAGAATTTTAATGAAACGAATTGCTATTTCTTGTCTAACTTATGAATGAATGAATTTGAAGCATATTTTGAAGTTTTGGATCTTTGAGTCGAGAGGTCTGAACATATTTTAAAATAATATACTGTACTGTACCAGCCAATATTTTACTCTCCAATTTAGTTTCATCCTGGCCAATATTGTTCTTAATTAACGTTGAGTACAATTAAACTGAAATCTCATATTCATGAATTGATACAGAATATAATCAAATTCCTGATTTCAAGGTTCTAATGAAAAGCGAATGATTTCTAAGTTTAACAAAAGATTTTTAAGTGTTTAGACATTTTTGGAAATTATATCTACGTATGTTTGGGGTATTGTGATTGTTATATGATGTGCTTAAGTCATATAATCGTTTAAACATCGTCTCAGTCCATATCAAATCCCTTCTCATGTTATTTGAATTGTTTAAGAATATAATTCCTTTAACTATAAGTATATCTCATTTAGATATAGATATATCGATACTATCCTTGAATTCTTTGGAAAATTTAAAGAATTGTTTCCATATTTGATATGTTTGAGAAGAAAAGGTAATCTTTAGTAAACTTTTTTACAACGAAATCGCATATTTGCTAAACCTTTGTTTTGTCAGTTATTCGTGACTTATTTTTCATAGCACCTGCATCATTTAGTTGAACAGAATTTTATACGGGCAGTAATAATGACATTGAATTTAAAGTTATCAAAAATTTTAGAGTTTTATAAATAATAAATCAATTATTACTAAAAAAATATTGTAAAGTAATTGCTTTCAAATGATTAGTTAACTTGAATATAGAGGCAATTAATCTACACTTAAGTATACAGTAATTGTATTTTTAGTTGATTTCGAATAAAAACTTATTAATTAATGAATTGAAGGAAAGCAGAACTGAGGCACAGATAACACAACACTTATACTAATAGTCCAATCACTGTAAACGAATTGATTGTTAATCTTAAGCAAACGATGATTAGTTGAATGATATAAAAGACAGAGAGAGTTGTCATTCAAGTGGAGTAAACATTTCCAAACCGATTGATCGCACAATGTATTCATTCAAATTATTTTTGTTCACAACTCTCACATATAATGTATTCGCAGAAAATCTTAGACTTTATCCGCGAGACTCAGAGACCAGAGAAGTAAAGCATCTGGATGGGATCTGGAACTTCCGTGTCATATCGGTCGATGACGACCAGAATATCGGCTTTACACAGAAATGGTATTCAAAGCCACTAGAATTGGTGAGAAGAATATACTACCTGTGCACTTTTGTACTTTTGTTATGACAAGAGTTTAAAATTTAAAATTAATTCTAATATTAATTTAATTATTTTAAAGACAGGAGAAGTGATTCCAATGCCAGTGCCGGCAAGTTTTAATGATATCACACAAAGTCGATTCATTAGAGACTACGCGGGTTGGGTTTGGTATGACATGTCGTTCTTCGTGCCGCAGGAATGGCAAACAAAATCAGTTACACTTCGGTTCGGAAGCGCTCATTACGAGACAGTTGTATATCTGAATGGCGTGAATGTCCTGAACCACACCGGAGGTCATCTGCCGTTTGAAACATATGCGACAAAACACTTGAAATACGGAGAAAACAATTTGATAACAGTTGCCATCAATAATACACTTTCAAAAACCACTGTTCCTCAGGGAGGGGTGACCTATAAAAACGATCCAAAATTATACCCAAAAAATTTTTACGAGACGTCCACTCAATTTGATTTCTTTAATTACGCCGGTATTCACAGGAGTGTAGTTCTCTATGCCTTGCCTTCAGATCACATCAATGACATAACCGTCAGAACGAGTATCAAAGACTCGAAGACTGGGATTATTGAGTACACAGTAGAGCACAGCCAACAAAATACTAAACCCGATTGTGTGGTCGATGTGTTTGACAAAAAAGGCACTAAAGTTTCGGCCGATAATAAAGGCTTTTCCGGTTCCATAACCCTATCGAACGCCACATTCTGGTGGCCATACACTACAGATCCCAATCCTGGATATCAGTACACTTTGAAAGTCTCTCTTAAAGAAAGCGGGAAAACAACAGACGTTTACTATTTGAAAGTAGGCATCAGAACAGTGAAGGCAACCGAAAAAGAAGTTCTGATTAATGGAAAACCATTTTATTTCCGAGGGTTCGGCAAACATGAAGACGCGAACGTATGCACTGAATGCTTGAATCCATTACTTGAATATTATATTTAAATTGAATCTGAATTTCAGATAAGAGGAAAAGGTCTGGATTTGCCTATTATTGCAAAGGACTTCAATCTAATCAAATGGATCGGTGCCAACAGCTTCCGCACTTCGCACTATCCCTATTCAGAGGAACTGATGGATATGGCAGACGAACAGGGAATAGTAGTGATCGACGAATGCCCTGCCGTTGGTTTGTCCGCATTTAACGACATTCTGCTTAAACAACATTTGCAAACCATAACTGAAATGATTCAAAGGGACAAAAACCGTCCGTCAGTTGTCATGTGGTCTATAGCTAACGAACCGCATTCAGCAGATGCTAAGGCTTTGGAGTATTTTAAGAAAGTGGCCGCTCATGCAAGAGGTCTGGACAACACGAGACCATTGACCGCAGCTATTAATGCCGGCTATAATAATGATCACATGTCTGCCTCTTTGGATGTGCTGATGATCAACAGGTACTATGGCTGGTATCAGGACACGGGTTACCCCCAGGTCATTGAGAAGCAAATAGTGAATGATATGAATAATTGGTTCAATACTCACAAAAAACCAATTATGATATCAGAATACGGCGCCGACACTCTCGCGGGTCTACATCAGGTCTGACTCAATGAAAATTAGTTAACTTTCTATTAGTTATGATATTATAAACCAACGACTTGTTTCCATTCGGCCCCTACATCAGGACCCGGCTTATGTGTTCACAGAAGACTATGAATCAGAATTTCTGATGGATTATCACAAAGCCTTCGATACCGTCAGAAACCAAGGATTCTTTGTGGGGGAACTCATCTGGAATTTTGCAGACTTTATGACAAATCAGCGTAAGTTTGATATTTGAACTTAATATTGAATTCAGACTATAATATAATTCAGCTCTGATTAATCCTATTTTCAATTACTCTGTTTATTGAACTAATTCTAATGATTTTCAGAAATGATTGAACTTTCAAACAATTATTATAAAATGCTTTCTTTAGAAACAACTCGAGTCGTGGGCAACAGGAAAGGCATATTTACTCGCGAGCGTCAGCCAAAAGCCGCCGCCAGAATCCTGAGGTGTCGGTACTGGAACTTAGCTGTGCTCAAGGTGGAACAACACAATGGACTTTCCTATTGTCCAGTCGTTTAATTCCTTTCAAATTATTTTGTTTTACTCTTTGATTATTAATAGAAAATAATTTAAATAAAAATGATTTAACAAATGATTAAATTACATAGGATTTCAATTAATCGAAATGAATGCTAGTATACATAAGACTGGATCAAATATAGAAGATTCCTGGTTAGATTCACAAACAACAAATAGAAAATTTAGATAATTTGAGTTTTGGTGTTATTTTTCTTTTTGTCATTTTGTCAGGAATTTTCTGTTGTTTAGGTAGGATTTAATGTTTTCAAAAACACCTAGATTACTTGAAATCTTTGATCTAGGACACACAACATGATATATACCTTTTAGAAGAATTTTGAACCAATCAAACTGAATAAACCCGTTTAATAGGTATCATAAGCTATGATAGTTCTGAACCAAAAGGTTTTTGAAGTGATATTCAACAGCAAAAGCAAAAAAGGAGCCAAAAAATACCTCCGGGTGTGAAAATAAGTGTGCAGTTTCCAGATGAGTTCTCAACACCCCAGGTTAGTGAAAAAAGTGACCTGAATTCGAAGACTTCGATCCCAACCTAAAAATTTTCAAATAGCGTCCGGACCCCTATATGTCGACCAAGACTTCGCTATCTCTGATATTCACTCGTTTGGCAGTTCACTCGTAATCATTGAACAGTTAATGTATTATCGATTATATAATTCAATAGACAGTCAAATAGAGCCCACATTTTTATAATCGACGCAATTGTTTGTTTTGGTCATATACTAGTATCAAGGTGAGTTTTGGAATCATATTTGGTAATTGTGTTCTAAATTGCTGGTATGGATAATCAAGCAGGATGCTTTCTACAATATGGCTATCGATTCTGTCTTATTCTCCGGTTTTATTCCTTATTTAAATGAAACGAATATTGATATTAATATTCATTACAATTATTAAATACATTTGCTTTTTATCAATAATATTAATATATATTATTATTTGAATGTATTTTACAAATTGTATTGTATTCGACAATACATTACAATATATTATAATAAATACAAATAATATATAATATATTCTCTGTTTTTATTTCGACACAATATCTGTTAAGACGACTGTTATGTCTGTAAAGTAAACCTAAAATATATGACAATTATTATCATATGATCTGACAATTGACGGGCACTTCTGTGTGAACTGATTGACAGAAATATTCTTCAAATTTCTTCAATTAATTTAAATGTTTGCGAAAAATATATCGAAAGAGTAAAGAATTTAAATAAAATATTATATATTTATAGAAATGTTGGAAACATTGAACTTCCAGAGAAAAATTCAGCTCAAAAAACACTGATTACACGCACATTGAAAATACTATTAACAAAGTTATCAAAATATGTTTATATAATATATTTAATATATATTTAATTTGTATTTTCTTTGTAAACGCATTCATAATAAAACTTTTTGTTTGTTTCGTAAACTTTTTTCTTTATATATATTTATATTATTTGTCAATACATTCGATAAATATATAATAAAAGCTTTAATTTTTATGAACACTTAACAGAGTTTTTGAGTATATATTCTAAACATAATATAAGAGTATATTATAATTAATGATTAGTTTTCGCCGCGAATTGCAATTTACTCCTAATTTAATTGATGTATCGTTTCTTATATCACTTTTAGTCGCAATTTATTGCACTTTTAAACCAATTCTCAAACACTTTAATTAACCGCTGGTTTTGAACTGTAGTATCACTGAAAGAGATGCCTCAATAAGATTAATAACATTAATCTAATCATTAAATCCATATATATTTAGACCAAACGCCTAAATGACCTCTTATTGTAACAAATGTTGATATTTATTAAATAAATAGAAATAAAGAAAAATATGGTTTACAGCGAATTACGACAAACAGAATCATATCATCACTAATATTGATATAACAGTTATGAGCCATAAGAATAAGAATAATAATAATAATTATAATATTTATACTTAATTAACAATTCATGAAATCATTAGACTTCAGTCAACCGAATATTTTTAGCAAAAATTTAAAACAATTTTTCCTTAAATCACATCTCAATTGCTTAAACACAACAACTCTTATCACCTGTTTATACAACCGATTAATCAACAAAACTAATGACAACTTTTTATAGCAATATATTATTTTTTTTAATCACTATATCATATCATAAAATATTTTTCGCGATATTTAACTATTTTTTTCTTCAAAATAACTGCAATTAAAAGATATTATAATAAAGAAAAAAATATTTAAAAAAAATATATTCAAACAAATTGAGAGAAAATGAATGAAAATAACAATTAATGTAAAATTTGAATCAATTAATGATAAAAAATAATTGAAAACCAAATTAACAAAAATATCGATTTGAATAACAAGAAAAATAAGCAAAAAATTTTTGATTAAAAACTTACGAAATTTCAAAAATAATTGTTTTGTTTCTGAATTATCGATACTTTGAGGCGAATTAAAACATAATAATAATGAAAATTAATTAGAATTGTTATAACAGTCGATATAAAAGACATCGGAATCGGTTGAGAACCCAATGAGACAGTCGTTGTCATGAGATGAGAGACTAGAGGATGAGCTTTTCCATTGGGACCGGTATGGAGTGGCCGGCGGTGTCGACAGACTGGCCATCAATGACTGATCCAATTGATTGAAATTTGTTTCTTCAATGAAATCGAAATGATTTAGACATCGATTCGAACTAATTATCTCAACATTTGTCTGATTTGGAAACGAATTCGAATGAATCGAATCAATAGAATGAACAGAATTAACACAATTAACAGAATTAACAGAATTCGCAGATTTCGATGAAAATGAAGACGAATTGAGTTTAAGCGAAGTCTGAAGATATTCGAGCTCTCGGTACTGATTGCCTAAACTCTTCTGTTATAGCAATAGAAATCAAAATCAATTAATTGTGAAATGAATTGAGATTTAAGCGAATGACTGAACGAATCATACTTTGAGTGAAATTATTTTCGAGACTATATTCGGCGGACATTCGAACAGATATTTAGAATTCGTTTGCTTTTGAAGCGCCGAAAGCTGAAGGATCTGCTTCTGGATTATAAACATCAGGAACTGGTGCTTCAGTTGCAACTGTTGGGTCCAGTTCGACCTCATTTGGTACAAATCCAGTCCGGCTTCCATTGGACAGAGTAGACGAGAGGAACGGATCCTCTAATATGTTATCTTCGAATGATTGGTCTTCTATTAACCCGAAATCACCTGAAATTTTGGTCAAAAATTACATTATTTTGAATGCAAACAAATAATCATTAATCGCATTGAGTTTTCATAACATTGAATAATAATTTAATAATAAGTTTAGTTTCAATTCAAATATTGTTCGATATATCATATCATTTGAAAATAGGTTTCAAACACAGAAAATAATTTGTCCGTAATTTTTGAAATAGAAGTCCTATAAGAGAGACATAATTTAAAGAACAAACTTAACAATGAGAATGATTTCGATTGCGAAGATCGGGATCAGAATATAGGTCTGTATTCTGAGATGTTTGTCAAATGAGCTGAAGTAAGAGTGAATCTGAACTCAAGCGAAGACTCGCTTATATAGTGAGACAAAAGTTATTTTCACGTGAATTGAAAATGTGATTCGTTTTAATCAAATGAATATTAGTTCTCAATAATTGTGCTCTAAATATAGGAGACATGAAATCTATCCGACGATCTATTTTTGCATAACTTCATAATTTAATTGAATATTAATAATACTAAAAATAAAATTCTTTTATGTGCAAGGTATATTGAAAATTAATATATATATATATATATATACAATATGTGTGCAAGATAATTGCTGAATATTTTGATTACCTCCTATACTGATCACTGCCAACTTTCACACCACTCTTGTCTGACATTTTGCATATCAATCGGTGGAACAAAAGTATTAATTAAAAAGTTTTTAATTGTCTTATATTAAGCAAACTTACAATCAATAAAATTGATTGTTTAGAGAAAGCAAATAATAGTCAGCAGTATCTTATGTCACCTGTCATCGCATGTGCTCCGGCACATGCACTGGACATACAGTATATTGTATGACACATCGACAGTACTCGTTTGACATGCCTCGGGTCAATGCATGTGAAATCGCTTAAAAATATTATGAAATTTGTAAAAATTGTCAAATTTATGACTTTTGAAATAGCATTATGTGCAGGGTTAATTAGTTTTATCGTGTAGTATAATAAATTATTCTCTACTGGTATGAACAGAGCTAATGGTGTTCTTCAATATTTTAAGCCAAATCACTATTAAGCCGACACTAGTCTGTATATAATACATAGCAAACAATCCAATGCTTTCAGTTTACATCAGGATTTTGCCGCCATTTTTGCCCTAAATCGTCCTAAAAAGTCCTAGGGGCTCTTATTATTATGTATCGGGAGCAAAAACCTAGAGGTATTTTAGCTATATTGCTATTAGCGAGTATACCCGCTTGAGTTCTCGAGAAGGTTCCTGTCTGTCCGTCTGTCCACAATTTTTAAATTTTGGAAAATAATACTGATTTTTAAATTTTCAAGATTTGCAAAAATGTTTCTCATTGTTAGTACAGCTAATGCTTTGTAAATACTACAGACAGAGTTCCCCAGTCGAGCTTTAGTCCCCTTCAATAGACAGAGACAGGCCGTTTTATTTATAGGGAAATAAAGGATATGATATGAATGAGAATATCGACACTACAGAAGTGTACATACAATTCATGAATGCAATTACAAGAATATTGATTATATGAGACAACATATTAGATGTCAATCGCTATCTTATGCTAACTCTACTCATTTTATTAAACTTAACTTTCGTTTTGTTTGAACACATTTTGTAAGATTAAAGATTAACAGAAAAAATAATCTTCTATTTGTTCATTAGAAATGAAAATATTAAAAGGATACTGATATCTCAAACTGAAAATAGATGACTATAGATATGAATATCAATTGACCCAATAATCTTCTAATGGCTATATTATCAAGTTTATCACCAATAGATCGAATTATTATATACTGGCTGGTAATAACGTTCGTGCTTGTTCTTATATATTGCCTGAAATTAAAAGCAAACAATTTTCTGATTGATTCGCTTTAATTGATAACTATTTTATAGCTGAGCCGTCATTATTGCTGAATACACTCAAAATCCAGTCATTTATTATTCTCATTAAAATTTTCAGAATTTAATGCAAATCAGTGTTAGAGTACAGAAGCACTGGTAAAGCCTTCATTGGTTTCGGGGATCAAATTTAGTTATTATGAGCCATAAAAACGAATGTAATCGACCGATAAGTTTGTACAGCACTGTAAAGTACTGTGCAGTTTAATAAATGTGTTCAATTTGAAAGCTCATAACTTTATTGACTTCTCTCCAGACGCTACAGTGAGTGCCCGAATAATTGCTTGAATCTGCTACTAAAAAGTGCCCGGGCAGAATAGATGCACCTATTCTTTATAATTGTTAGATTCAAGCTCTGGTCTTATCAAACCTTGAATTTTCATTTCAACCAAAAATATTCTAAACTTTTTCCTTATGGATGAAACATATCGTTCGAATCCTTTTATATTTTATGAACATTTCGTATGTTTTATGAGATATTATACAATACTGTATATAATATATCGGATCTCGAGGTCGACGAAGAGGTAAAATGAGGGACAGAATGGCAGTGAAAATGGATGCAAAATATTATAAATGACATAATTTTAAACAAAATCAGTTAAATTCAGTTTAGGTTTTCAGATGAAAAGTCCTGGGTTTTGCCCCTCCTTGGTTTAATTGGACCCTTTAGATCCTATTACAGTATGTGGTCTTAGGGCTGACCCCTTGCCTTCACTGCAATAGATACTGAAAAAGTGGATACACCGGCAGACTTAGGATCAACTGATTTGTATGAGGAGTTCAATAGATTCAGATCAGTATTAATGGATAATAATTTCGGAAACAATTGAATACATTATAAGAATTGATTGACTGCTTAGCGCTCTCTTGGAGCTCAATATGACTTACATTGGGAGTCATTACTGGGAAATGAAAAGCTCAGCAATGAATTAGTCGACTGATTAGACAGCTCTTCGTAATTGAGTCCATTAAGCGTCAAGTGTTCACTCTGTGGCTCATTATTAGGTGAGTCCTCGTAGTGTTTGGCGTTCGGCGAATAAAAGCTCGTATCGAGTGTAGGGCTTATATCACTTGAGTCCGTATAAGTCATTCTTATATTTAGGTTTGGGTTCGGAATTGGGTTTGGAATTGAGTTCGTATTTATAAAACTGTTTGTGGTTTTAGAACCTTCTTCTGAAGTAGCGATCGATGGGCTGTAGACAGAGATCACCGGTCGCTGATGACTGTCGAACGTGAGTACTGTCGCTCCCAATAGGTGTGTGAAATCGTTGACCGGCTTTGACCCAAAGTTATCAACAGGTTTAGTAGCACTTGTGCCCGCACTGGCAGCTGCAGCCTTGGCAGCGGCCGATGCGGCCGAAATGGCTTTACTGACACTGATATTACACGAGTCGACTCCAGTATTATTAATAACGTTCCTATTGTTGGTATTTACATAAGAGAGTGAAATGGGAGTCATCGGCGCCGGAGTTATGAAATTAATTATATTATTTGAAAAACTGTTGTTTCGATTGAGACTCAAATTGTTTGTATTGACTGATGACTGAGACGTTTGTATCGATTGTTGCGTTAATAGTTGTGCTGAACTCATTGGGTAGTTGTGCATAAGGGGTAGCGCTTGGATCTGCAATACAGGTGCCGATGATTGTACTGATGGTATGGATTGCACGTTAGCACTGGTCAGATTAGATACCAGACATCGCATTGGTGTTTGAGTAGTGTTAATAGGATTGGCATTCAATTGTTTCTGCGGTTGTATTACAAGAGTTTGTTTTGGTGTTTGTTGGCCGCCATTCGGTGAACCGGGCATTTGTAGGACTGGTGTCGGAATTGACCCACTGTTCACTTGCGTGGCTTGAGGTGAAGGTTGAGGTGAAGATTGAGGTGAATGGAGTTGTGCCGGCGGTGACGGAGAATCTATTTCTTGGATTTTAATAGCATTCGATGGACTTGTATTGCGTTCAGCGAAACAGTTGGTCGAAAAGTTCGGGTTCGAAGCGCGCGGACCGATCACTATCTGAAGGGATTCGTAGAGCGCTGTCGGAGATATGTTGTATATGTGAGGAGTGAAGCGCTTCACGAATTTGTCTCTCTCTTTGTCGCCTTCGTTCTCACTGTCCGCACAAATGGAAACAATTTATGTATTAATAGATCAGTAAATGAATCCATTGTTCAGAACAAGTCATTACTTACACGAGTAGACGACTGACACAAACCCCTATATATTATACGAGTGGCCAACCATTCAAATGGAATAAAAACAATCGATTAGTCAATTGATTGGTTCGGATATATTGTTTGACATACAGTGGTCTATCTGTCCGTTTTTGTCGTATTGAAGACAACCTGAAGACTGAAGGAATACAAACGAACCGCTCGATGTCCTCAATCTATGGACAATAGTGCCGGTACCGTTGCTATTGGACAACACTGTAAACAAGATAGTAATGAGAGGTCAATGAGTTACCGAATCAAAGCTGTTATATGAGAGTCGAGACTGACTTAATTTATGAGCAAAAAGAGCGATCGAGTGGTCGTCCGATAGTATGTAATTGTAGGCAGAATTCCCGATCACTTCTGAGGGCAAAAACCCTATTATTCCGGAAATCCTTAAAAGAAAATAACATTAATATTCATAAAGCGATGGATTTTATATGAATTCTGAGCCAAACCTGTGATCAGCGAAGAGTAGAGTTCCATCTAATGAATGTCTGGACACATACTCGTCCAGATCGGCATCCATTAGAGACAACTCTGCCATTGGATTCGTTGGAATGATTTGTACAAATCCTTTGAACAGAATTTTATTTTCAGATTTGTCTTCATTAGCACCGGTTGTCGAAGAGCTGTCGTCTTCCATATCCTCGTCATCGCATTCATTGGGATCGGCTGTATTCGAGATATGACCCGACACCTGTACCATTTGGTATGTGACCACTTCACTGCGCGGCTGATTTTTCTCGCGGAGCCGACATTGAAAGGACAGTTTGTCTGAGGTTTGAGATCCTATTGGAGTGAATCGATTCGTAATAAGACATAACATTTAATGACATAACTCTAGTCTTAGTCCTACGACGAGAGCTAACCTTTAGAGACTTGTTCGTGTGCTGATTGGATTTGGCTCTGGACTAACTCTATGTCACTCGGATGCAGGAATGATGTCAAGGAATGGCCGATCATTTCGATCTGATGTCAAAAATTATGTTTAATTAAGGAAATCAAATAAATTTAAATAAAAACTAAATCTATTTTTAATGATAAATATTTTTTCAATTTATATATTATTTAAACGACTTTTTATCCAAAAATAGATACTATTTTGCCTTTTCCTCAAAACATTATTTCTATTACATAACTAACATAATTGTGAAATAATATCATTTGTGTAATATTTGATTTGAATTTTTATATATATTCTAATGAATGCATGCAATGAATATAAAACATTGGAAAACCAGTAATAACTATACGGATGGTTAAGACTCTAACAGGAATTTCCAATACTACTCGTAAACTACAAAGCGATCATTACTTCGCAATTTTAGAGGTTTTTTCAATTCTCTTATTATGTTTGGCACAGAATGTCGTCAACAAAAATAAATCATTAGATTCTCTTTGGAGTCAAACTCAAAAAGAAAACCAAAAATACAATACATTTCAACAGATGTTTGAATCTGAGGTTTGAAGCCCTAAATGCAAACCAACTTCAATACCAGTAATACTTTTTTTTTGTAAAAACATAAGAATCAATAATTTGGTTAACGAATAATATTTGAAATTCTGATTAGAAAACTAACTCTTGATTTGCATAAAAAAATAGATTAATTTAAAAAACGTTAATAAAATGTCAGAAACTAAAAGATGACTTAAGAGTAGAAATCTAGAGGATAGGGATGAGAGAACGCGTGGGACCCAAACCTATTTGGCTTTGAGTTGAATGAATAAAATATTAATCAAAATTTAAACGTAAGGACAACTGATTTGTTCGTAATATGATTTCAATCATTAAAGTTGTATTGTTTTGATAGAATGGAAAGTTAGTTGAAAGCGATGGTAAGTAAGCCTCAATTCAGAGCACAATTATTGTGAAGCGAATGCTTATTATATTTATATTTGTATTTTTAATATAAATAAGCACCAGATGAATGGGCAAATTGGTTCTGTGCTCATTGTTCACACTCAACGGGAAGTTCGCTAATCACTAGAGTTATGCCAACTATTGAACAGAAAATCACAATTAATGTTCGTTAGCGACGATTGAGAATTAAATTTAGACTCAAATTCACAAAAATTGAATCATTATTACAAAATTCTAGTTCTGTTGCCTCTACTCGTGTATTCAGGAGAAGACCAGACTTTTCAGAGTTAAATAATATCAGAGTTTAAGGAAAATTATATTTTATAGACAAACATATAGTTTGGATGATAGGATCGCATAATTATTCCTATCATATCATAAGTAAATGCAAAAAATACACATTCAATAAATCATTTAAGAAAGTGAGAATCAATATGACTGTTCAAATATGGATAGCCTGAGAGCCAGAGAGCCCGAGTCAAATTCTAAAATTATTAAAAATTGTATCTGAATTGACTGACCACTACATTAAAGACAATTAGTGTAGTGTAGATTCGGTATTAAGTTTTGCATTAAATATATGACTCAATCAAGTTTTAAAAAGAGATCGATTTATTAATACTCGGAAAAATAGGCAAAATACTTATAAACTGAACCATATACTTTTTATTTGCAAGGTCAAAGTTTAAAAACAAATTTACTTAAGTCTGAATAACATCAGAAAAAACTTGTTTTCCGATTCAGATTCAAAGATAAGAACAATTTAGATATTAAATTAATGAGGTTACTTTGAAGTAACCATTTCAATTGACCGGAGCTTTTTTGAAAATTATCCGACATTTTAAAAAATAATTGATCGGAAAGTTATATTATTTTCTATTTTAATCTTTTTTGATAAAAAAATACAATTTTTTAAAGAACTAAAATAAGCAAAACTTAGGCTATATTTGAGAGAATCTGACGATCGGTTAAAACAAATGAATTCTGAAATTATGAATATTTATCAAAAGATTTCGAAATTAAATAATCTTTGAATATATGATACAAAATAGATATAATAAATACCAAAAGAGTTAGTAAAGTGAGAGAAATATAATAAAAAGTGAACAATATATTTGTGCAATGAATATATTGAGTAATAGTGCGATATTGTTGATCACGTATACCATAAATGACAATAAGTAGAATTTGATCAACAGTTCTGTTATGTAACTTAGGGTACGGTATGTATAATATATTTGTCTCTCAATCAGTCGCACAAACTTTGCGATAAATGTTGAGAAATGTGAAAACAACGATAAGAATCGATAATAAATAGAATATGAATATGAGTTGAATTTTAAACCATTTAAATAGAAAAGCATTTCTCTTAATAAGCAATACTGTAATTGCAAAACGAGACATGACTTTTGGTGATTGACGTAATAGCGAGGTCAAATATACATTTATATTATATGAGCCATAAACATTTTATGCCAGGTTAAATGAATTCAATTATTCTTTGAGACAATATTCTAATCATAAGTTTTACATAATCTGAATGATAAGAAAAGCAGAGAAAGAGGTTAGCAATGGTATGGACTTGAGTGCAGAAGTCTAGAGACGATAATTGAAGTGATCGACAATAATAAGTCAAATCCGAAGTGAATGCACTCGAATAGAGATTTTATCTAATAATATAATATAATATAATATTCAACAGTTTCTAAGCAACACATCTAAAAAGCACTTCTTGTCTGCGAATGATTGGATGAACAGAAAATAAATCCTATATTCGATAGAAATTCTAAAAGTTTTAAGTCTTTTGTATTCATTTTCTTATGCTTTTCCAATCATTTTGTGCACAATTTGTTTCACTGTTGGCTCAGTTTTCCTCCTTTTGTTAGAGATTTTGTTATTGTTCTCATTAGAGTCATAGCAAACAGTTATGAAAGCTTATGGATTGGGATGAAGTCAGTTATTCTGTTCGGTCAATGTCTCGCAATTTCACTATATTCTACTCGTACTGACAAATGTTGCGCTGAAGACAAGTGTCTCAATCGGTGTATATGTAGTACAAGTGCTTTATCAGACTTATGAGTGCAACGCAGCCAAGAATAAAGTCAAACACAATCCTAAACAGTCTCTATTGATGTTCACTGTACACAATGTACAGTACTGTACCTTGGTACAGTATAAGGGTTCATATACACAGATGCATTTAATCTTGTATACGATTGATCTATTGAATGCGCAAACAGACTACTGTACTACAGTATGCCCTGCTTATATCAGACATTCATTCAAAGAAATCACGCTTTCATTAACACAATAATAATCATCAGATAATCAGTTATTTTTGTCGAAATTCTCATAAATTTCAGATAAGACTTAAGAAATTATTTACGAATTGAATCGCATTATCAAAACAATTATTATTCACTTTATCTGACGGTGAGCTCCAGAACACTCGAGTGATGACTATATTCAAACCCAAACATATTATATAATTTTTTAATCGTTAAAAGTAATAATAGTATTAATAATACTGTAATTATTTGAATATGAAATGAGAAAAATGCAAACATTATTGAAATTCTGTTCAATCAATAAAATTCTGGAAACGGAGAGAAAAACCAAAATAAAATACTTGAATGCATTGATCCTCTAATGAAGATAACGAATATATCATTGATTTTTTTTAAATATCAAAAATTTCTTTCAAATGCATTAATTGTTTTGCTAAATATGTGAGACATATATTATTTGATTAGTTATTAGAGGGAAAAGTAGATAAAAAGTCATGTCTGAAGACAAACAAACATCGGATTGATTATCAGTACAGTATTAAAAGGCAAAGCTATATACAGTATATAAAAAATTGCAGACTTTGAGTGTTTAAATGTTAAATATGAGAAACAGTGAACAAAAAACATAATGAAAGTCATATAATATATATAACCTTCAGATGTGAACAACTATTATAATAAATGATTCGAGAATTTCAGTGTTAAATGAAACGAAGAAAAAGAAAGAGTGAAAACAGAATTGCGAAACAATATATAGGAATTGAATTCAGTTTTCTTTAAAGTCATTTATCCGTTAAATAATAGCAATTGTTATGAAAGTAAAAAATTGTTCAAAAAATAAAACGATTTTTATTATCTTTGAAATAACAAATGAGATATGATTTGCATTAATAGCTGCAAAATATGGACTGTTACGAGGAAGTGGACGGAAACACTTATACGCACATTATGTATGCAGTATTGGCAATAGTAAAGAGCTTTTAGGTTTGCGTTCACAATAATTATCTGTATTTGTTATGTCATAATATAAAAAAATAATCGACTAATAAGTATTAGGAATATAAGCAAATGTACCCAAAGATTGTCATTAGAAAGACTGCAATCAAACCGTATGGCTTGTATAGCCTGTATGGCCTAACAGTTAAGGAATGAATCAAACAAAACAATATAAAAGTAATTGAAATGTAATAAAAAAAATCATTAAATTCTATAAAGTTTTGCAGACTATTAGCGAAAAATAAAATGAAATAATTTTATAATAAAACTATTTTTGAGACACTTTAAAGATTAAAACTTAATATAAGTACTCGGCCTTCAAAATGAATGTTATTCTCGAACTGCAGCCAAAGAGATGGTAAAAAAGAGCACACATTTAGACAAAACAAACATTTAGTTTAGAATTATATGCTTTAGCCGTAAGAATGTGCACAATATTATGCATATCTATTGATAGGAATAAT
The DNA here is from genome assembly GCA_034693305.1 of Eueremaeus valkanovi. Taxonomy (NCBI): domain Eukaryota; kingdom Metazoa; phylum Arthropoda; class Arachnida; order Sarcoptiformes; family Eremaeidae; genus Eueremaeus; species Eueremaeus valkanovi. The sequence continues at coordinate 17,542 of JAQIWA010000818.1, forward strand.
AAATATTTGCTTTCAAACAAATCGATAATAAATATGTAATAAAAACAATAAATTAAAATCAAATATTCATAAAAACAAAATACAGTAGTCTTTCATAAAAATGATTCTGAGATTTAATGCCCAACAACTGTCGACTCAATTTTTAGAAAGATTACGGCAGAGAGTCTATGACTGTCTACAGTATGATTGGGAGTGAAGCAGACATATACTGGTTAAGTGATGCCAAGCATGCACTCCACTCCTGTCTAAATAAGATCATTAAGAGATCTATATTTTAGCCTCAATTCATTGCGAAAGGCATTAAAAGTGAGTCAATTATGCACTTATTTGCTCCGAGAAAAATAAAAATACAAAACAGGTTAGAAATGAGATATAAAATAAATTATATAAAAATATAAAGAGAAGGGAAAGTATGCGAAGATTCGCCGAATAAAGCATTTTGATTGGCAATACATGTAATAAAATACAATTAATTATTGTAAGCTATACTTAATTATCTGCATTTCACAAATATTTTTTATTTAATAGCAGAACAACTTTCAATACAAGCAGTATTTGAGGCCAAACACATCTTATTATAATTTAATTGAGACAAATAATAAATAAAAATTATTTATGTTTTAATGTTTCTTATTTTGTTTTTTAACATAAACCGATTGCTATTATTTTTTTATAATTATTAAAACGAATTTCATTACTAAACACTGCAATTAGAGTCAATAAATCATTAATTTTACGCAAATATGAAATAATATGAAAAAATGATTTGCACTTTAATTTAATTTTCATCTGTTTTTATGCGATTTTATTGACTTTTGTGCAAATTGTGCAATAATTGAAACAATAACTAAATCATGCGATCGTTGATCAACAGACAGGTAATAATACAACTCTACAGAAAAACTAAACTTTTTTGTATATTTTTTTTAATTATCAACAAATTATTTATATATAAATCGGGAAAAATTGATTTGAATTCAAAGAGCATTTTCTAATATTAATTAATATTTCAATTATTTCCAAACAAAACAAATGCATGAAAAATATTTTAATAAGTGATATAATATTAAGCAATTAATATGAAACTGAAGAAATCATTTTCAATGATCAAGGCCTTTAGAGTAAGACTCGGAAAAAATTTCCCCATTTTTCAAATAAAGTGTTTTATAGCCATTCATTCAAACTGTTAGCTCCGAAGCAATTATTTAATGATTTAATGATCTAATGAACAGAGATGTCCAGAAGAGAGCACATCCAGAGAGTGCGAGACGTAATAGCGGTAACCATATTGAGGAGAAGTCTGAAAGTAAATGTACCCGGGCTACATTGCAAAGCAGTGCCAAATAAACTCACTTTTAAAGAGTTTAACGAATATTCCGTCAAATCCTAACAAAACCTTCAAATTTTGGAAAACATTATCCAATTATTTACGTGAGTCTCTCGGATAGACATTACTACTGGTGCTAATCGAGAACTGAATGATAAGTATATGATATAAAAGAGTTTATATAAATATATTAGTCTTTAATATAAAAAATAGTGATTAAAGGCTAACAGATATTCAGAGAGTTTTGCAAATAAATTATCGAAAATAAAAATTATATTAAAATAAATAAATTTTAAATAAAATGAATGCAAAATAGGCTCACATTTTGATGTCCTAAAAAATTTTCGACGGAATGCGAAACATAAATGATTTTTCCGAAACCAGTCGTCACTACAATAAAGCCTTCGACTGACTGTTGATTATGAAAATTAAGGAAATTATTAATTAATATTAAAATTATATATATTTTAGACATAAAACACATAAATCGTATGAATGAGGAAAACAGAGAAAAAGAATAATTATTTTGCAATAAAAGACAAAATTAAGACAAAAATTAGAAAAAGCAATGAAATAATGATCAGTCGGTTAAGAGTTGAATCAAATGAATGGTTACTTCTATTAGTGATCTCAAGTCATCGAATCGGAACTTCTGGGGTCTCCACAACTGATTGGCTTTGGAGTGACTGGTCTTAGCCTTACTTTTCTTTAGACTGAGTGCCGCTGTGTTCACACAAATGGTTAAGAAATTCATTAAATCTTTTGTTATAAGTCTTGTCATTGGAATTGATTTCAACTCTAATTGTATTTACTTTTGTTGAGTCTGAGGTAAGCGGCCGACAGTCGGAGGACAGAGGTCTTGTCGAGCCGTTTGGCTGACATGGTGACCAGGGGCACAGTGTTGGCCAACTCATTGATATATCCGTTCAATTTGTCTCTTCTCTGCTTTTCGGCCAAATTCCTCAGATTCCTGATATCCCTGTTCTGACTGCACTCCTTCTGGCCCAACATGTCCTTCATTTGCTCCAAACTGCTGGTGTCGGCGCAACTCTTCTCCCGGTTGGTCAATGCCATCATTGCTCAACAATCGGACAGTTAGCCAATCGGACAGTCAGACAAATGGGTCTGTATTTAATCGATTCAATCAATTGGCGATATTTTGTACTAATTTTGTTGACTTTTATCAATAGGTTTATCGAAATATTCTTCAGACGTAAAGCAAATATATTTATATTTATTATTATTATTATTATTATTAAACTTAATATTTATTTGTCATTAATTGAGTGGAAAAACAATGAAAACTGAAATCACATTAAAATCATAATTAAAATCATTTGCTTTCAAACCAAACGAAAACTTGAATTAAATTAAATGAAAACAAAACAAAAAATAATTATTAGTCTTCGGCTATGAATACAATACTCTCTAATAGTGTTTAATATTTAAATATTATTAATAATTAGTAATAAAATATAAAAATAGTATTGAAATTCAAAACCAAACAAATCGATTGCGAAATAATTTGATTGAATATTGCACTCAATATATACTATACTCTACTATACTATCAATATATGTCTCAACAAATTACATGAATAAATCAATTATCAAACGATTGGGTCATTTCTTATAATTGTTTAGACTTTCGTAAGAAAATAGAGATTTTTGTCTAAAATATGGGAGAAATGAAATGTATTTTCAAACATAAGATGTTATAATCGGTATTGAAAACATCAAACACTGTATCGCATATAGCGATACACACTATTCGTGTCTATACAGTCTCTACAGTCTATGCACTCTATAGAGCACAGACACACATACATACAGTGTTCAGTTAGCGCACAGAAGAGGCCTAACATTTGACTGGACTGTCATCTGTTGCCAACCACTGCCAATCAGAACTGATTCCAACCATTTGCGCAACACGTCTATCATTTTTCACACTAACATCCAATTAAATTACTTTTTATTTTTATTCCCATTTTTTTTATTTCCCTTTTATACTAATAATTGTAATAAAATTTGTTTTCCAACACTTTTTTCACTATTTCTCACTTAACAGACAAAAATTATATTTGTATTTAACTTCCTATTAATCTTATATAAGGTGTTTCGTAATCTACGATACAGTACAACAATAATCAAGTGCACACCATCTTGTTCATTTATCAGTGTCTATATACTGTATTATTTTTTGGTCTAAAGACCTGATTCTCTTATTCTTATAGTAAAGACTATTTAAGGCCTAACAGCGCATAATATAAGTTATGTCATAAGAGCTGCACATTTGATGAATATTAGAGTATTAGAGCGAATCTTTCACAATAATAACTGTCCTAATTATAGTCCCAATTCCTATGCATTAACACTTGCCTTACTCACAGCACTAACTGCTTTTTGTTATTTAGCAGATATTAGCTTGTTAACATTATCATTATTGTACAAGTGTATTCTCTATACTTGTATTATGTGTCGAATGCAAAAGTATACTGTAATATCAAAATTAACCTGGTTGGAGCACAAAAATGAGCATCGGTAGTTTAATAGTTCTGGTTGAATGGAAATCCGATTGTTCCAGAATAAATAAAAAGTCAATAAATCAAATGTATTCTTGTCGACAGATGTGGTTGATTTCATCACTCGATAGTTTTGAGTTCGGTTTCAACACTACTATATGGCTAAGCAATGCGTTTGTGAATCATTCAAAGCAAAGTCAGTCTATATTTTCTATAGGAATATCGCATTCATTGTATTTTCCACTGTTTTTTGCACACATACGACGATATGATTGCGAAACATTGTATTATGCAATCCTGAAAATTATCATTAAATGCCTTCAATGTCGCAGAGGGTGCCTAACAGTGCCTATACTGTAATTTATGTGTGCATTGATTGAGTAACCCTGAAATTCAGTTATAAAAATAGGATTCGCTATAACTATAAAACTCTGTCGAAGTCTGTTTATACAAAACTAAAAATTATTTTTTGCTTAACTTTAGAGAATATTTTCGCAGTTTTATAGCAATTATTCAAAATGGCTTTATATATAAAGCATAATGGGATCAAACAAATATTTTACCCTGCCACTTTAAAAAAGCCACTTTTTTCAATTAGCGAATAGGAATTATCTTAATTTGTTTCCAAAACACTTAAAGAATTGCTTTTTTAACCAAATTTTATATGATTTTGAATATTAATTATCATATATTTATACATTTATAATAGTATAATAGTGTACTAAACCACAGCAAACCCATACCCGTATGGGTTGGACCCCACAATCATAAGTAATAAGACAGTCATTTAGATTATGTTTGCAATTATAATGACCTCAATCTAAAGCTACACTCGGATAGAGCACAGTATATAATACATAACTTGAATATCAAATCGATTATAAATTATAAAATGATGTGGATTGAAATGATCTAAATCATAATTTAAACATGATCGAACTTTATAATTCGCTCTTGGTAGAAAATTAAGAGACTCTTTTCCACTGGGTATGGAATGGCATTAAATTCCTAATATGTTTTGGATTTCAAAAAATGCCGATTCATTGCTCACATGTGTCGGTCACATCAATGATCCCGAATTTAAAGTTTAGATCAGAGATGAACAAACTTAGCCATCACTATTTCATTCAATCAAAGTCTATATTTATAAGTCAAGTGTTGGCTTGTATTTTATAGACATGGGATGTGCAAGCTATGAATAGTGGGTGGGCGTGTTAGGGGCATATGGCCCGAACTTCCAAAATGGTTGGTTCGGCTCAGTTTTTCTCGAATTTTGTTGAACTTATTTGTTTGACCGGAATTTGTATAACTTTGAGTCATTTCAATTAAAATCATATATCATTTCAATTTTAACTAAATTTAGTCGAATTCCATCCAATTTGAGCTCAAGGTATTTTTAGAAATTTAACAATAAATCACTAATTATGTCAAAAATGATCACAATTTTTGATAATATAAATAATAATAATAATAATGTGTTTTTATATTTTCAGATACTTTCTATGTTCTATATTTGATCCAGTATAAATTCTAGATTTTATAGTATCGAGTTAACGTTGTGATAAATGAATAAATAAAAATTTCTACAGATTTGAACAGGCAGAATTCTTCTGAAAAAATACTGAGTGATCCGGTATATATACATATGTGTACAGTATATATATACACAATTAGAGACTTGGGTTGGGTTTCATTCTTAACCGCGATTTTGTTCTAATGTTTGTAATAATCTATAAATTATTCAATATTTGAAAAGAATGTGAATATAATGGATAGCGTCGTAACTGAATGCCTACACTCGTACTCTCCTACTGGTACTGTATAGCAGTAAAAGCACCCGAATGCTTTCTAATTGCAATATTTGCTTAATATCTTTGGTTTAATACTATAACTTCTATAACAGCTTTGGATACACTTTTTCAGAAGACCTTGAACTCTATTGATAAGTGCAGTGCAATTGTGAAATAAATACAGTATATTCTTAAGAGTGTTAACGAATTGTTAGCTATAGTCAAAACAACTATTGAATAATTGATAAAATCAAATACAATTGAACATGATAACTTATTGATAAGCCATATACCGGTTAGATTATAATAGTTTTCATTAGAATCAGAACTTTTAAAAATAGTGTAGACTATTATAGGAAATATTATTGATTTATTGTAACTAAGGCTCAATCATCAGACGAACACGAATTGAATTACAGAATATTTTGCGCAATAAGTCTAACCAATGGTTTGAATATTAATATGAAATAAACGAAACGAAAATCAATTATCGAAATGAATTGTTTTGTTCGAATTGGTCGGACATATAAATAATAAACAGTTTTTACAGTTATATTGCAGTTAATAGGGATAACGAGGCGTGGATTCAATTTAACCGCAAAATTGCAGTCATTCTGTTGAATGCCTCCAATTTAGAAGTCTTTACACTTTTTATGAGACTTTCGTTAAATACTTTAAATTCTGGCAAAAGGTCTGTTATTTTAATACCATCTAAACCAAAATGATCAAAATCTACCTTGATGGTCTAATGGCTTGCATATTTGAAGAGGAATCGGTCTGGTTTAAATATCTACAGTACCAAGAATAATTTCTTACTAGTTAGTAAAATGTGTATTATAGGAGACGGCCATATTTGAACTTGGAAGAATTATGACTCCCTCGTAGAGGCATTACAATAAATGAGATACACCGGTCATATTGTTCACAGAATACTGTATATTAGAAAGTGATTGTAAACTAATAAAACAAATTCAGCCCTAATTAGACGAATACAGTGTTTCATACTTTAGTGCATTCGATAAAACTTATCTTTTATTGCAATTAATATAATTAGAAATAATATAAAATGATTTTATGAAAAGAATCCGTATTATCTGAAAATGACATAAATCGGGCTTATATTATGTGGATGACTTTTATTCCTGATAAACGACAAAAAAAAACCTTTGGTGAGACTCAATACAAATACAGTATAATTATGTTAATTATGTGTTTGGTATTTGAGGTGACAGTCATTTTGTCCGAACTTAACTGAATTGTACTGAAATTGAAAAATCAGTGATCAAGTCAAATAAACTGGGTCATTCGTTTTTGACTTGATTGAGGAATATTTAACTACCATTCCATCCCCCCGGGTCTACCCTTTTTCTCAGACCTAGGCCTTCCTTAATAAGAAATACCTGTCTCACTGTTTTTATTTTACCCTTCAAAGTAAAGATCAGAGATGGCGAAGCTCGACGGTTCTAGGGGGGGGGGGTAAAATGGCGGATTTTGCCTAAAAACCTAGGGGTGGGGTATTTTGGTAAACAAGATGGCCGCCACAATGCCCGAAAAATGGCGTTTAAAGTCGA
>JAQIWA010000819.1:0-24741 GCA_034693305.1 Eueremaeus valkanovi
CGTCGGGACGACTCTGGTATCGGCCGAGGAGATGGACGGGTCAGAGATGAACGTCATTTCCAAACGAGTGCTAAAAGTGCGAAAAGAGACAAAAAAGAGTGAAAACTAATCGATAATTGAACTCAACTTTTGATAACATTTTTCTTAAAATTTTTCCTATTTTTGTATAATTACTAACATTTGTAATGACTCTTACAGTCAGTATTATTCCGTATTTATATTCAATTACTAATCATTTTATATACTTTTTGTATTCAATTATGTGTTAGAAATGGGTTTTTCCGGCCAAAAGGCTAACAGTGCGCACAAGCGATACAGAAATGTTTTATTTAAAAATATAATTAATTTCAGTCTTCTCTCAGCGCTTGTAGTGTGCGGTCAGAACTGACAATCCGTCAGCACTGACACTAAACGCCGGCACTTCTCTCGAAGCACCGGTAGCACACATTCCGATCGCCCATCCATTTCGTATAATAATCGTATTTATGTATTAATCGATAATTAACTGTATTTTTATGCCAAACGAATAACAATTATATTTCTGTAATTGAAAGTAAAGATTAGTTTAATTAAAGCCAAGAATTATAATCCAATTTCGTGTATTAATTGTGGCCTTAATGGACACTAAGAGACAGTAATTGAGATTTATTGTTAATGCGTACTATCGTAGAAAAGCATTAATACACCAGCGCAGGCGCCTGGAGCAGTTTTCCGTTGCGTACGTCATCAGACAAGCAGCCGTTAAAGGACGGGGTTGGCCGCCCGGCCCAGATTAAAGCCGTTACCGCTGGTACTCTCTTCAGTTACCTAATTTAAAATAAAAACAAAACTTATTTTAATTTTCATAAAACATAAAATATTTGTATACAAATTAAATATTTGTTCTGAAAAAAATAAAATATAACCTTGCGATTTATCACCACAAATATCGCAAATTTTCATCCTCCTCATTTTGCCAAATAATATTTGCCAATTTGTCGTAGAGTCAATTTTGATGCCTTTTTTTATTAAACTTAATTAAATATCCCTTTGAAGCGCATTCATTAAACATGAGTTAAAAACACTTTATATTATAATGTCCTTCAAATCCATTATCAATTGAGATGCTGTCGAAGTGTGTTATATCAAGTGATTGCATGTAATGCTAGTATTTTTAATGTCCACACTTTTAATTCATACAGAGGCTTTATTTTTCGACAATTATTTCTGGATTTTTCACATATTTCTGCAAACGTTCAGTCAATTCAAAGTGAAATTAAAAATCAAATCAAAATTTCAAGTGACTCGGATTGAAATATTAGTTAAAATCCGAGCTACCATAAGTCCTGGAATCGAGTTATATGTCCTGTGTCTTGGAGTAGGTAGGACCAGGACAATTTACTGTCCTGGATAACTTACTGACTTACTGTTATAAGGCATTGAATTATTGTAATAATTAGCCCAAAAAAACTGTACGATATATGCAATTCATACAAATAGGAAATTATTTTATTGAACAAGTGTTCAGACATTTGAATTGGATTTGAAAAGAGTTTAGAACTGGATTAAAAAATCTGAGATTTGTATAAATGATGATTTTATAAGTATTAAAAGCTCTGAATCAAATTAAAATACAATTTTAAGCAATGAATCTCTTTTTTAAAAATAAGGTAACTGTACTGAAATATATCCTGGCAATTATATGAAGCGTCCTGGATTTGTACTGGATCTTTGTTAATTTTTAGATAAATGTCCTGGTAGATAGATTTTATCACCTGGCCACCCTGATTGAAACTTGAAGATTTATGGCATTATTTAATTGCATGTTAAGTACTTATACTGTATACGTAAAGCCGACCTGGGTGCCTTATCTTCATTTATTGAGTAACTTTGCGTTTATCAAATAATTATCTGTATATAATTAGTATTTCAAATATGATCAAGCTGTCCAAATATTGCTTTCTATATAAAAATTTTGAGCCGCAAATAATAATATACCAGGCATAAGATTCAAAATGCCAAGATTATTCTGATATAATATACACTATTTTTAAAAATACAATGCTAGATCAAATTCTATATAATTCTTTAACTAACCTTGCTGGCTCTTTGATGTTTTATGTCAATTGTATATAAATAATAAATATTTATATTTTTGTTTGAAAATCTGATCAAACGAAATGACATGCCATTGAGACTGTGCAGGCTCAAAACGGCTTGATTAGATCTTCTCATTTGCTGAATTAGGGTTCAGCTTGAGCATTTCTACGTATACTGATTTGGGTTTTAAAAACGCAATTTTCCCCACATTTATAATAAATATGAATTTTAAAAAATGTGTAGAAATAGTCGATAAGAACAGCGAAAATATTTCAAAAAATTTAAATATTTTTCTATATTGTCATTAACATAGATCGAGAAGTGTGAACTCGGAGTTCATTTCTCAATACATTATAGTCTGTATATTCAGTGCTAATCATTTCCAGTCATATATTCAATAATCACAAAACAGAAGTTGAGTTCATTCGATAAGCAATGATTTTATTGAGATTTAATTGTTTCTCAATAAAAGTCAATCCTTATTCGTAATGAACTTTAGGTTTGGGATTATCCAGTGATTGGGACTCGATGTGAATTATGTGTAGCAGGGACTGAGAGTTTCAAAATTTTATATTTCACTGCTAATGCCACATAATCTCAATTGATCCGGACATTCGCAAACCGAACCTTGACATTTGGGCATTTGCTAAAATTGAGCAGAACTAAGCCTGGCCAATTTAATTAACAAGCAATGTTCAGATTCTTAACTCTAACTCTAATTTCAAGAATATTCTGTTCAATAGATTCTATATTACAGAGACAGCGATTGAATTGAGTTGAATGGCATGAGTGCTGACATCTGTTGTCAAATCGCTATTCATTTTATTGACACTTCTTTTGATTGAATTGAAAACAAATTCACTTTCACTCAAAAGTCTATATATTTTTGAGTTTTATTTAATTTAATTTTATATTAATTTAAATCAAATGCAGACCTAATGAACACAAATGAGTGAAGAATTTGAACTCTTATTCTTCGATACGTTCGCGCAGACGGATGGCCACGAAGTATGTCTCCAACGGTTCCAATCATTCAATCCATTTATAAGTCTTTTCTCTTTCATTAATCACTCGTTTCGTCGGCATTGGCACCGAAGGGTCCAAATCTAGGTTTGGTTCAGTTCCCGAACCCAATCATCATAAAAGAGATTCGAGTCATACCATTGGGCGCCAGAGTTGAGGCCGACTTTCCCGGAGGACTCAGATTAGGGTTTGTCCGCATTCTAGCCCTCATTCTCAGCGATAATCAAATGTTTCGTTCAATTAATCCGTTATTAAAACAAAACTCAATAAGTGTTTGATTGTCTAACACTTGCACTGTCTGTCCGTCTGTCCAGAGCCACAAATCCGTCTGCATTTGAACTCGAGTTCTTCATCAACGACTTGACCCGAAGGAATGCCTGCACTTTCCTAGACATCGGAAGGTATTGTCTCTTCAGTTCTGTCACTCCAATCAGATTTGAATACCTGTTCAGTCAATCAGTTCATACAATGTTTGATATAATCTCTGCTTTAGTTTGGATTACAAACAGAACGTAAACATAAAGTTTGTGCCGAAAGATATGATACCAACCGATGGACTGATCCTCAGAGGAATGTATAGCACTCTAACCCTATCGGTGTTCGGCTGTATCGCCGATATATCCAGTATTATAGCTCTCGACTCAATTCAATCTTCGAGTGCAGTCACAGACGAAGCACTTCCAAGCGATCCGTCGATTGATTTCATCGATGAATCGAAAACTGATGGAACGGAAGGACTTTCACTCAATGAAAGTCTTTCTGAGAAAACGGATGAGTCGTTGAAAATGACTCAAATCATACAAACTTTGACCGAAACGGCCGAAGGTTTGAATAAAAGGATACGTTCGCCTACTGTTCCTCAAAAGATTGAGAGCCGGGAGAGTCGAACATCTTCTCCGAGTAGTGACAAAAGTGAACTCAAGATCAGAGAGAAAGTGGTCGTCGAGAGTGTGTCCCGAAGTAGTCATCGCTCGAGAGATAGGTCTCAACGGAGCCGAAGATCGCGATCGCCTTTGCCTTCGAGTGCATCGAAACACACTTCGAGGACGAGTCGCAGCAGAAGTCAGACTAAGAGCAAGAGTCGGTCGACAACTCCTAACCCTCTGAAGCGCTACCGCTATAGCCATAGAACCCCTTCTTCGCCGCCATTCGACAAATCTGATCCCTCGCCCAAACGATATCAGAAGTCTCCGGCGCACAGACACAGATCCCGATCTCCTTCACCTCATTCGCCCCTATATGAAAGCAAGGCACAGTCACCATCTGGAGTCACACCCCGGTCCCTATCTCGCCCCCTCTCCCCTTCACGTAACAGATCGCTCACAAAATCTCCGCTTCTGTCGAATCGGAACAGATCTGAGAGTAATCTGAATCCAAACGAAAGCCACGAATCCGTCAAAACCGAAACGAAACCAATTGTCGATAATTTGGCGTTCGATGACTCGGAACTGTTCGAACCGCTCTCTTCTGAAGATTCGCTCTCAGATTTGGCCGAAAAGATATCAGACGACGAGAACTTGGATCAAATCCTAGGCGTAGAGGAACGGGAGGGAAGTCAGTCGAAGGATGGCTTCGAAGAGATTAGTAGTGAAGAAGAATACGAAGACGACGGGAATGCGGACAATGACCTACTCTTGGATTATTCAGACTACGAGTTGAGCGCTTACGGAGACTTCGGTGCTTTCAACCCATTCCAGTGTGAGTTCACTTCATTGCAAACACTCAGAGATCCGTCGCTTTCGGTATACGAAACGTCTGAACTCGAGAATACATTAGAGACAGAAAATCACTCAAAACTCATCGATTCAGTCGAAAGCGTTCGGACGGAACGGAATGAGAAATGGGTGGAAACGGTTGAACACCTGTGCGTAGAACTACACAAAATTCTCATTAAAGACAATTCAGTTATAAAAGTGTTAATCGACTTCGTTGTCGATGGACTCGATTTCGGTCTAGCGATGGAACAGACGAACACTGCATACAAAGTGCGACACTTGAGGGCTGGCATCAGGTTATTGACAGCACTCGCACAGACATCAGATGAAATACTTAAGCAATTACTTGATCTCAATATAACGCATAAATTACTCCAACTCTATAATCAGCCATATATGACAATACCGGTGCGACTGCTCATCCTTCGTGGCATTGATGTCATATGCGATTCCCCTACCGGTGTCGAGAACTTAATCGCTCGGAAATACGATTGGAATTCATTTGAGAGTGAATTGTCTGAATTGAAAACATGTTATCAAAAACTTCTCGACATTTTAGTGGATAAGCCGTCGACTCGAATAGTGGTTTCGTTGACGTGTTTACTAAAAAAGATCCATTTGTTCGAAGTCATCAAATTCGTGGTCAAAGACATTGAAGAAGCAGACGGCGAGACCTCTGCCGAAGACTCGATCGCTGTTTGTCTGAACGAAATCTCTATGACCTATAAGAGCGCAAACATTCTGTTGAGTCAACCGCTTCGGTCACTGCCGGCGACCAAACAGTTCGAACTGAAGACATCGCCCTATGATTCGTATAAAGCGATTTACAAGTACTTCAAACACAACAAAGTCATCGAATGTCTAACGAATATAATTTCGGGCAAAACGACGAGCAGTTCCGAGACATTCGACAGTGTTTTGGAACTCTTGAACTCAATGGCGAACTTTACTCACGGTTTAAGATTTCTTTTAAGCCGGGACTCAATCAACTCAACCAATAGTTTACATAAAGTTCTTATCCAACAGTGCGATGACCCGGAAAGTCAGATCCAAATCGTTGGCTTAAAACTCATTTATAGACTACAAGTCTTACAATTAGTTGATATGATATTCGCATTCCATTCGACTCACGAGCGCACCAGAACTCAAACCAGTAAAGACAACTTCGATGACCCGGACCTAGTGGTTGCTCTGCACAGTCTGTATACAATGCTGTTTACGGGCATCGGTAGAGACGCTGTGGTTCACGTGCTTTCATCCGAAAGCAATTTCGATGCTATTCTGCCGATGATGAGCACCGACGGGGATAAGAGGAAAGAGGCTCTCATTCCCAAATCGGTTTCGAGTGGATGTGCACTCGAGCTCTGCTCAGTCACTCTACAACTGATTGACACAAATCTAATGACTTTTTTCGACTCTTATGGCCAGACATTACTGAAGATATGCGAGAATGAGTCCATACCTAAACTGCAAACCCTCTCAAACTGGTTGAGTCCAATCAAAAACGTTGCGTACAATGCGTACAATGAAAACACATTTATTAGTCTAATGTCTGTTATTAAAAGACATTACGAATCGATCCGCGACTCAGACAACGCATCGTTTGCTATCAGTCCGGAACTGATAACCACTTTAAGAATCCTTCAAAACCTTTGTTCGCCAATAGAGATGTCCTCTTCAGAGGCAGACATACAGCTCAAGCACAGGTACGCATTGATCCAAATATACTCTTTGGACGGATTGGCACAAATAGTGTTTCTTCTGAACAAATTGAGTGAAACCTATTTAAAGCCTTCCCATCAAAGCGTTGCTCTCATCGGAAGTCAGGGCTCTCTTGTCGTCAATTTCATCAAACCTTCGGTTTTGATAATCAAATCGATTCTGCAGTCATTGGTCTCTTCGCGCGCCACTGATTTTCAGGACGTGTCTCCAATTCCAGTACTACTGCGCGTATATTCAGTGTTGGCATTAGTGCCGACCACAGCGCCGACACAACTCCTGAACGCATCGATAGCCCAACAAATTCAGTACGAAATAAGTGAAATCCTTTTGATTTATACCGAACTCTACATAAGCGCCACTGAATCAGACGAAGCCGTAAACAAAAGCGTTTGGACTAAAATGGCTAAACATGTCATCGAATACACGCTTTCATCGCCGCTGGCCTTTGTTCACGGCCTGACCCTCTTGTCTGACGTATTGCCCCAACCGTTGCCACTACTGGTTAAGCAGCCGATGCTCGGCCACGAAGTGGTCAAAACTGTAAATTTCCGAAAGCTGTGGTCATTACACCTCCATGTGCTCAGTGAGCGCATCGATTCTTTGGTCTCGAGTCTGATTACCAGTAATTCACAGCCAATCCAACTGTTATTGAGGAGAGTCTGCGCCCAAATCTGCGATCTGTCGGCGCTGACCGTCAATATCGTCGCCAAATCTGTTTTGGAATCATTGGTTCAAACGATCGAAACATTCAGTTATTCGACAAACGATTCCCGAAATGTTGTCATTTGTCCGACAGTTCGAGTATTGAACTTCACTCTAGACTTATCGGCAAACACTCCGTTCAGACTCGGATTTCTGGCCATTTTGGGCGAAGGTATCAAAAAAGAGGAGAAAAATGCGAGCATTTTATTACGACTTCAATCGGTTTTGAATAAAGCGATTCAAACAAACCCTAACAACGAATCACTTAATGTGAGTTCAATTCATACTTGAAATGAATGATTGAATCGATTGAATGAATTAATGTTTTCTTTCAATCTATAGTTCATTCTTCAGCCGAACTCTGAATCCGATGCAACGACTTCTGAGGGAACGGCTCTCAACACAAGCGAACCGAACAAAACTGAAAGCATAGCAAACGAATCGAATGCTGCGAATATCGAAACTCTTAGCAATTATTTCGCTAATCGACCCGTCTTTGTCTTAGAAGACGACCGAATAGTCCCCGAATGGGCTTCGGTTGCGAACGACGATTCCGATCGACAATTGGATTTCTCGGACGCCATTAAAATGGATTTATTGGATCTTTCGGCCAAATATTTTGGCCTTGAATTCGACATTCGCTCCAATCTATCGAAACTATGGACAGAACCGATAAATGAGATGCAAATCAAAGACAATGAGGTCTCAGAAAAGACTAATTCTTTGCCATTCATTAGAGTCGGTCCCAAAGAACCTATGGTTTTGAACAAACGAATTCAGGCGCCCAGAGGTAGGGGTCGGTCGTTCACCCGAATCAACGACCCATTCCGATCGCGACCACCCAATACGTCCCGCCCGCCCTCTATGCACGTCGACGACTTCGTAGCCCTGGAAAGGAATGACACGAACTCTAAACGCGTTAACAAAGAGTTCATTCGTCCGAACAGAGGAATGAATGTATCGTTGCGTTCGTTCGGTGCAAACCAGCGCTCGTCTAACGCCAACTCTTACCGACAGTCGCCGTCCAATCCACGCAATCTAACCGATCGATACAATTCACGAGATTTGCATTCTTTGTCCTCAAATCGTGTCAACAAATCTGAAAATAATTTTTCTTTGCGATGGAATAGAATTAGTGGCAATCGGTATGACTTTCGTTATCCCCAATACTCGCGGTCTTTCCCGCGTTAAGACATGCGATCATTATTTGTGACTTTAATTTGTATTCTTATTATAAATATTTGTGTGAATCGACTGTCGATTATATTAAAGTAAATCTAATTGAATGCAAATTTATGTCTCATATAATCAAAGAGCGGACCAAAGCTTCTGAAGTGAATGTAATTTCAGTTTCATTAAGACTTCAATAGTCCTCAATAGGTCTGACCCAATGGTCAGCTTATTGTTAAGCCATTTGAACGATGACGCCCTCTAACAGGCCTTCCAACGTACAGGTCATTTATGGGATAATAAATGAATTGGGTTTATATGCGCAAACATGCGGTCCATTTATTAGTCATTATTTTGAATTCAGATAATTATAACAAAAAACAGAAACAATTGTTTGAAAAAATAATAAAATTATATAACACTATAGAATAGAGTGAATCAAAAAATGCTTTTGAATATTGAGTCCTGAGTTCGGACTTATTTTTGTTACTGTTCTTTAGAATCGAAGACATTAGACATTTGTCTTATTCTTTACAATTATTTACTCAAATCGTTAGATATTTTCCGTCAAATCATTGAATATTAGAATAACTTATTCTCAAATTGAAAGCAAAATAGGGTTAACTCTACTTAAGGTCAATTCTATTCTAAATCCGATTTTAAACTCTCGATAATGAAAGTCAATCCGAACTGAACTGATCTATGGATTGTCTGGACTTTTCATTGGGTCTAAGAGTCGGTGTAAGAGAAAAGTAATTGTTTTAAAGGAATGACAGAAATAATGATTAAAATTATATAAGAAATGATTGCTTCGATAAATACATAGTTAATACTGGAGTTAAACTCTATTATCAGAGTCTTAGGTCCTGTCCTTCGGCCAGACTATCGAGTAATGCCGGCTCTCATTGCGCTCAACCAGTGTTTCGATTGTCTGCGAGTTCTTAACGAATTCGACATTAGATGCGTTAGAAATGAATACTTGGTTTTGGATCGAGTGTTGACTCCATTTCTGAAACACTCTTATCGTGTATTCATAGCTCAGATCCAAGTTTTCGATTATCTTATGATTCAATAGCAGAACAATTGAACTGTTTTTCGACAATTCATTGTTACAGTCGTTCACAACAACCGAATGTAATCTCGAAATACCGAAAATGGTTTCGATTTTCGTTGTCTTCAACACTAATGGTTGGCTTTGATGTCTGAATGGAAGCGAATCTCTTTGACTGAACGCAAGTCTCGATTGTTTCATATTTTTCAATACATTCAGTGCTTTTGTGCGCAAACTATTGGTTCCATTGTTTGACTCTTTGGATCGTCTGCTCAACCATTCAATCGATTCCTCGAAATACGTGACAAATGATCTTTGGATCGATTTCTCTCTTCTCAGCTGTGGATCGCTTTGGGATCTGTTGGACGAAGAGCTCAGACTTATAGAAGGCATCGATGGCTTCAAAGGGGAAGTACTGTCCAAATGAATGGGCGTTTCATAGAGTGCTTCGTTTGAATCGTTTTCTATATTTTCCGAACTATTGTTCAAATCATTTGTTTCGGTATTTTCGGTCAATTGAGTCGAAAAACGACTCCATTTCTGAACGCCTTTCGACTCTTTGTATCCAATTTTGGATCCATTCTTGTCCTCAGTTTTGGTTGACTTGGAGTTCGTATGACTCGCTTGAGTCGACTTCGATGTATTGGACGCACTGTTGGCCGAAGTGGAGGACAACTGAGAGCCAAACGGGTCTCCAATCGTCCAAATCGTGTCAATCGTCTGTTCACTCGGTTTAACCACTTTTATAGAGTTCGGGAACCGATTCAACACATTGTCCGCATTCGACAACTTCTGCTTTCGAGTGACTCTACTCTTAATTTTCGACATTTTATTCAAATCTTTCGAAACATAATTAAAATATTACTGAAATTAATGTCAAAATCCTTTCATTTCATTAAAAGTCCAAAAATTGCTTTCAATTTAAAGCGCGTTTACGTCAACACAAAGTAAATAAACATTTTATACGAGAAAAACGTTTATATAGTTTACCGAAAGTCTACTGAATTGAGACTAATATTGCGATTAGGGCTCCATTTATGCCATTATTATTAGACATTATTTATTGTCAAATCTCTTTCATTGCTTTGATTTCGTTATACAAACGACACTCCAATAGACGAGACATAAGTTTAGCTCAAATATTAATATTAAGTTTTAATACTTTTATATGCATTGGATTTAATCGTTTTACAGGTGTTTGTGGTGTTTGTCCTCAACTCAAATAAGCTTTAGTCCAAAGCCTTTTCAAATGATTTTTTCTGTTTTCAAGCGATAAGTGTTTTGTAAAGAATACCAAAAATATTAATTTATAATAATTTAAGTTTTATTTAACAGTATTTGACTGACAGTCAGTTTAAGTGCCAATAATAATAAGCGAATATTTATTTACTATTTATTTATTGATTTCTACTTTAAGGCAATGTTTCCCTCATTTACGCTAATAATAAGCGCTTTATTCACCGGTAATATCAATCATACCATTCAATGCATTGAATCGATTGATTGAACTCATTGTTCATTACTATTCATATATTATATTATCAATGATTTTAAGTATAATTAATATCTGTTTCGCATAAACCGATTGACAGCTTATATCGTGCACTCAATGCATACGATCTATAAGTTGTATAATCCGGAAGAATGCGACCGAAAGACTGATCTCTGTCTCAACCCATCCTTCAAACGAACCGACATTTTCACAGTAATTATGATTTAATGATTACATGACTTGATTTGTTACCCAATTATCTCTACCCACAGCTCTATCTGTGCACTTCACTGGATGAGCACCCGTTGGCCAAACAGTTGGATTGCATTCACCAGAACTCAAAGTTCTCTCTAATAGAAGACCAAACCCTGTATTGAATTGAATTGAATTGAATTTGAATTTATAGTCAATTTATTATTGAATTAGAAAACAATTCAATTATTAATCCGATTCCCAAATGTGTGTCCAAACAGCAAATTGAGTGCAAAGCTGCCGATCCATACCATAAGCAACGGGTCTTTGTATTTGCACGCAATCCTGACTTCAGTGAAGAACTCAAACAAACCCAACAGAGAAGTGGTTCTGCATAAGAGCACATCCATTGGAACGACACCTCTGACCAGATATGCCTTAAAAGCGGACAAAGCATTCAATTTGCTTAACCGACAAATCGATGGCCAAAACGAAGGCAAAGCTCAGACAACGAAGAAAGCAGTGAAACGGCCGGTCACTCACTGGAAGCCAAGGATCACTTTAAACATAATATCGGAACCGATTTCGTTGTCTCGCAGAGCACTTCCCGGAGAAATCGCTCATTTGTTGAAGTAAGCGATCCATCAGTTCTTGGATTGAAATTAGATTTTAATTGCAATTCCAGACTAACAGAACGGACGGAGTATTTGCCGATTGTCTACATAAGTGAAGTCCGACAGAGAGTCAAAGACTTGTGGGTCAGTCCAGACATACTGTGCAACGCATTTAGTTTGTATTATAATATTAATTGATTTAATATAATGTCTTCCGACGGACAGCCAGTGAATGACTCGCACCCAGTGATGCCGTTGGAAGTGGTGTATGAGCCGACGTCAATAGGAAAGCTCAGATTTATGTTAATAATCGAGTCATCGCTCAAATCAATGAACAAAATGGGTTTCACTGATTCAGACACCGATGACGTGAAGTCTATATTCTTTGAAACCAATATCTATTTACTACTCATTACTGTATTCGTCACTTCATTCCACGTATTGTTTGATTTCCTGGCCTTCAAGAACGACATTCAGTTCTGGAGACAACGCAAGTCAATGGAAGGCCTGTCGTTCAGTACTCTCTTGTGGAGAACTGTCTCACAAATTGTCATAACTTTCTATTTGTTGGACCAGAAGACCAGTTATTTAGTGCTAATTCCGTCAGCCATTGGAACTGTTATCGAACTCTGGAAACTGAAGAAAGCATTGAAAGTTGAGGTCAAAGGGTTCAGGATTTCGCTTAAGGGAAGGACAGAAGCAGAGAAACAGACCGACGCTTATGGTATGACTCGTTGTCCAATCGGTTCTACCATTTATTTTAAGAACAATTGATTCCATAGACACCACTTTCATGAAGTACTTGGGCTTATATGTGTTGACGCCACTGGTTATTATGGGTGCGATCTATTCAGTGCTGTACACACAACACAAGTCCTGGTATTCATGGGTTAGTTCTGTTGTTTGAAATGGTTTTCAAATAATTAATCATTTCTTAAAATCACTGAACAGTTGATCCAAAGCGCAGCCAATGGTGTCTATGCTTTTGGCTTCTTATTTATGTTACCCCAACTGTTCATTAACTACAAACTCAAGTCTATCGCACACTTACCTATGAGAGCATTCATGTATAAAGTAAGTGATTCGACTCATCCGACTCATCCGACTCACCTGAATCTCAAATCAATTTTAATCTTATTTAGGCTTTCAATACATTTATCGATGACTTGTTTGCATTTCTGATTACATCGATTCCAACGGCGCACAGGTATATGATTACGATTCTTATACACAATATTTATGAGTCATATCTTTATATAAATCTATTATTTGTTTATCTGAAGAGTCGCTGCATTTCGTGACGATATTGTGTTCGTTATATACCTCTATCAGCGATGGTATGAATTGTGAAACTATTTGTAAATCAAATTCATTTCATTACTCTATTAATACTTAAGGCTATATCCGGTCGACAAGACTCGAGTCAACGAATTCGGACAATCGGCTGAAGACAAAGATAAAAAATCAAAGTAATTGTTGAATAACTTATTGATTGGATATTAAGTTATTATTTTTTTTTTTTGGTTAATGTATTTGAATTTTTTTGCATTTTATATCAAATTCTTATGTTTTTTCTATTTTTATTTTATATTTAAATTTGTTTTTTTATTCGAAAAAACTCTATAAAAAAAATAAATTCCAGTATTTTTTAAAATAAATTTTTTAATTTATGTAAAACTATTTTATTTGTATGAATAAAATATAACTGAATTCAAAGCAAACCTAATTCTAAGCAATATTTTCAATTGAATTCTCGATAATATTTTGCTATTAATTAATAATCTTTTTATTGATTCAAATGAATGGACCGATTGATAGCTTTATTGATTGAGAAAATAGTATTTTAATGTAAAAAAACATTTTATTTGAATATATATATAGATTTGGAAAAAAATATAAATAAAAATACAGTTAAATAACAGTTATATATATATAATGTTAAGTCAAGTCTAATCAGAAATTAATGTTCGCTCGAATCCAAAGCTCTTCTAATTCTTTGCTTTTATTTTTCAATTCACTGCTCATTGACTTTCATTGAGTGTAACATCAATTTCCTGATTAAACCTTATTTTTATTACAATTCGTTTCTTTTGCAAAGTTTTGAATTACAAATAAAAAAATCCATTATTTCTGGAAAACCAAAGAATAAAAAAATTCGATGAAAAATGAATTCTAAAACAAATATATATTTTATATTAACTCCGAAAAGGATTTTGTTTCAAAGATATCTAATAATTATTGATCGCATTTTGAGACTTGAATTGAGAAAAGATAGAGAACTTATGGAAAACCAGAATATATTGAAAATTTTTAATACAAAATAATCCAACGATTTTAACATTAAGTTCCGGTAAAAATCTTTTCTCATATAAGTTAATAAGTGTTTGTAATCAATAAAAATCTTCAAAACTCACAACCATTTAAGTAGTTATTTGTTATAATCATATATTGAATAAACTCTAGGATTGAAAAACCAATGCATTCACTCATTCACTCATTCTTTTAACAGAATATTCATAAATGTCTTCAAAGAAATATATAATATATATATATATATATATATGAACTTAAATGGAGTGAATCTAAACTATCTATCCATCGATTAATGACTCGAAATAAGTTTAATTCATGTGTTTATTCCTACAATTGTTTTCTACGTTTCTTTCTCCGAGAATTGTATTCCGAATACTTTCTTTCGTTTGGAAATTGATTTTTCATCTGAAAAAATGCGGAAAAAACAGAATTTAATGCTTTTTCGAAAAAATAATAATAAATTTAGTCTTCGAAGGAATAGCTGTTTGTTTAGAATATAACAAAAGATTTCATCAATGCTTTGCTCTTTACTCTATTTTCGATCTCTTCCCCCATGTCTTCCCTCTCCTTGTGCTTCACTTTCCATTCCCTCTGCTCTTCAGATCTCTATATAATTCTGAATTTATTTTTATCGACAAAAATATATTTTATTTCTGTTAATGAAGTCAATCCGCTTAACGGAAATAAGAAAAGATAATCAGCCAAAAGGCATAGATCTATAAGACATAAGTCCTGTCCATTCCCTGCATCCATATGCCTAACAAGATGTATGGATAGAATTTTCAGCCAAAAACATGTTCTCTTATTTGTGCAATACTTTCGCTTCAGAACAAGTCATCAGTCGATAAGTATTACGTTTTCTATCAATAAATGCAAAACTTTATGTTAGAGTTCACGCATACATACCCTTCGGCGATAGGAGGGGAAACCCATCCATGTCTTTGATGTATTTTAATTACATTCCTAAACAATAATTGCAATAATTTTAATCATTCATTCAGTCCTATAATTATATATAGAATATAATGTTATTATAAGTAATACATTTGTTTTGCTTTTAATTATACAGCGGAAAGGGAGACAAACCGTTTGCCAGAATACTATTTGAATTAGAAAGCTCTAGCTTGTTTTTTACAGCCTTATCAGCTTAGAAATATTCTTGGCAAAGAGGACAATTCTCCTGAGACTATTCAAACGATTATATTTTATATTATTTTCTTTATGTTTTATCATTGAATGAATTCATTACCGAAGATAATAAATAGATTTTCTGTCGGATTCGAGAAAATTCAATAAAATCACGTAAATTAGTGTTCGCTCAGATCGTATTCATTGGAGAAACTAATTAACTGACACTCTATTCAACCAATTCTGTGCTTTCGTTATCAGTGAAGCATCAAAAACATTGGCCAAACAACTCATTCTTTCTGTTTGTCTGAAATTCACTTATTTAAGAAAATTCAGTCAAAAAACTAATTTCTATCGATTAGATTGGCTTTCAAATGGGGGTAATACAGCCATTGAGTCATTGCATGGCATTCATGTAATCCTCACAAACAAATTGCTTATATTGTATTCAACGCTTGAATATTATATAATTAGTTCAAAACAAATAAAGTTAGCTTACTCTTTTCTAATTCTCTAAATTGATCAGGCTATTCTTTATCTCAGTATAACCTGATGATTTTAAAATAAGTTAGTTGTTTTAAAATAGCATCTTAGAGTCAAATCTATTATTTTATTGCAGTATTTCTAAGCATTAGCTCAATTCAGATCATATTTAAGTTATATTTCAACAAACGATAGAATTTCAAGAATCTGTGTCTTAAATAAACTCATATAATATAATATGCGTTACATTCTATAGGTTTAGTGGACTGTTAGCAATGCAAGACTCAAATACTACAATGACTTAGAGGCTGTGATCACCATCACCTGTCCTTGATCTCTTTGGTATTTGTTTAAACAACGAGAAGAGATTCGATGAGAGAATGAATGGTTACATAAAGTCATGTTTTCCTATATATTATTATTATACAGATCTGTAACTTATTTCTTAAAATCTGCTTTCATTGAGCAGTAATAGCAAACATCAAACATCTCGTAAGCATTGTTTGACATTCAAATCATTTATAAAATGACGTCATATTGTAATATAATTTCAAATAGATCACATTACGTGGATCAAATCGATTTGAATGCATGTGCACGACTACGAGTTTGACGCTTATGATTAAGAGTAATGACAATCAAAGTTAGCCTTTATATCGGTTCCAATCATTTTATTCTTTTCTATAATTCTATAATAATTATCAATGAATAGCACCTGAATGAGGCTTCGGCTAACTTTTTACTGAATTCCTTTCCGTTTCCTTTGTTCCGTTTGATCCGGGCCTGTCCTTTGACAAAACTGGCACATAATTGCATTATTACCGCTTCCATCGTATAGGCAGAGGCCCAGCCGTGTCGAGTCAGCAGTTCTAAGCCTAATGTTTATACAAACAGTTTTCAGTCAATCAATTAACAAATAAAGAGTGTTTGTATTGTCGATCGACTTAATTGATTAGCATTTATTAAGTTTGTATTCATATAAGAAATATAGAGAAATAAAACTTTTCGTATAAAACAATAATATTTATCAATTTTCTGCTCATTTTTAAAGTCCTATATAAATCAGCATAAGTATCAAGGGGGTAAATCTCAATTCTTTCTCTTTGTGGAGAAAATGGTAGACATTCTGAATATTTTTAGAAATAAATGTGAATTAAGTGAGTGAACCATATGCTCGGGGCTAAATAAACAATGTAACTTCTTTGAAGAATAAACTCGATTAAAGGCTCAAAATAATTTGCCTGTGTACGTTTTCAATCTAGCTCTGTGTATTTAATTAACTTCTTACCCAGGGATGGCCAGATTTGAACTTTTGATTTATCACTCAACTACTGTATAGGGTACAGGTGACATTTCTGGCTGAGTCCCTATCGTTTGAATACTTGGTTCTAGATTTTGCAAATCCTGATCATCTCTGTTGTCATAGAATTCTTTTTTGAATATAATTGAACTCATATTTTGAAAGATTTTTCGGAAGAATAGAAAGAAAAGTAAACAAACGCTTCGATTCATTATAATAGTTGTATTGACTCTGAAATATTTGATTTCTCTTTTCACGCGAAATATTTTCGCTCATCAATCGATGCCTGAAATCTCAAAGCGTTTCTAAGTTTTTAAATATTAAACTCAAATGTCTGGTTGAGTAAGGTTGGGTTGGGTTGGCTTAGATGACCTAGTACACATTTATAATTGTTGCATTCATGTCCATTAATATCATATAATATAATGTAATTTTTCATTCATAATGATGCTCTGCCCTCAAATGACATAGTTTCAAAACCTCAGTTCAAATTGAAGAATATTTCTCCGATACGTCTCGAAGTCAGCCCATCTCTAGTTGTGGTTCATATGTTAAATAACTAAAGTTTTGTCGAACTTCTCTCGAATAACCAATTTTCAAAAATTCTTATATGTTTTACATCAAATTGAGCTCAAAGTGAGTGGAGTTGTATTCATATAATGAACAAGTATATTTCAACCTGTACTATTTTTTAAACAGTATTTTATTAAAATATAAATTTATTTGAGTTTAATCAACATTTTCATTGACTCGAATGTCAATTAAGCGGTTGTTTATGTGATATAATTCTCCCCACAATCCCAGTAATACTAATGAACCTAAAATTGAAATAACTGTTTGTTTTTTGCAAATCAATATAAATCTACTGCAATGTCAGGTAATAGTTTGCATTTGCATTTGGCTATAGGCGCCGATTCGTACACATCCACACCTCATATGTGTGCTTAGCCTTATTTCTATGTCTATTATAATAATCAAATTAATATAAAAAGTATTCTGATATTCAGGTAAACTAACGATTATTGTATGCATTATTGCCTTCATTTGCATTATAAACACGAAAATCGGACAACTCTTCCGATTAATTATTAAAATCTTTTTGCAAAATATTCGATTAAATCTAATTTCACTTGAAATCCAATGCATTTAATACTGTATTCATATCTTTCACCAAATCCTGAAATGTTTTTACCGAATAATGAATTCATGATATGATTGACTCAAATAAAGAGAAAAATAGTTTCTTATGAAATGAAGGCTTATTTGTTCACTCATTGCTTATCACATATTTATTCGAAAGAAATTTCTCAAAAGAGGTGAATGTTGGAGATTACCCAGGGAGCAAATGTATGTTCGAGATTACCCAGAGAGCAGATTGTCTGTCAATTCTTATACTGTAATATAGTTATTTGAAAAGATAGAAAGATTACTTAAATTCATTCAACCCTTGGTAATAATTTTCAAAATTAAAGCAAATTATGGTATACTAAGATATATAATCCCTTCCTTACAACTACGGTATGGCCTACCGTTACAGGAGTTCAGAAGTGAATACTTGAAACAATAAATTGACCTGTTCTCAATTCTCTATTTAGTCTATATTATAAACTAGCTTCTTTGTAGCTGTTTTGTAAAAGAGCACCTGCGCTAATATTATATTCTTTAGAGCTTTAGAGCTATCTATGAGAATGATTGTCTGCAAATAACTGAATAAGAAGTAATGTTTGAAAACTTACAGAGAGCACCTCCTTCCATTACGAACCCTGAAACAAATTCAAATAATATCAAAATTAAAACTAAAAACTTTAGAATTTGTTTTGAGTCCAGAAATATGTTTGAATGAAAAGCTCTATATTTAAAATGTTTTGTTTCTCTAAGGAAAATATTATTTATTTTTTTCAATTATTTTTTGTTTTGCTTAACATGTAATTCATTAATATTTGATATTTGATTCGTAGAACCATTACATTAAAAGCTGAAACTTATGAAAGGAAATGGAATTGAATTGAATACAGAATTCTATGTATTTATGTATTTATTGTTTTTATTCTCTAATATAATTGAAGTGAAAATAATTAATACCTTTTTCAATATGTGGTGCAATCACTCGCACGAATGGGGGCGCAAATGGATAGTTGTCTGGAAATGTAGCGTTGAGTAGCACATAGTCTACGCCAAACTCCTTCATGTCCTGATAGAACTGTAAGCAAAATCATATTCACTTTTAATTCTATAGATATTTGCATTGCATTCAAACACAGTATTTATTGAGTATTAAGTGATTTGCGATTAAAACCGATCATCGATTCAATGATTATTTGAAGATTCAATGTTTGGACGCAAACATCACATCAATTATTATAATTTTTGAATTCAAATAATTTTAAGCATAAAATTTGATTAAAACCTAAAATTAACCCGAAATTCAGTGCTTGATGTTATTATTCGAGATAAATAGTGAGAAAAAATAATCCATGTCCTATTTATATATGGCGCATGTCTCAGGGGAAATGGGAAAAGGTGCAGGGTGATCGCAAAATTTGCACAATTATAAAAATGGAAATTTTTAGCCTTACAAGTTATAGCCTTGCTTAAATTTGATTAAAGCTCGAATATAATAACTTATATTAATATTCATTGTTATATTCACTGCTTATTGAATATTAAAGGAAAGATAAATAATTTGACGAAACGATGATTTAGTTAATTAACTCACATAAGAAGCGAACGCTTTATTGATTTTATCAAATAATACACATTTGAGTTGTGATGAGCTGTGAAAGTGTTGGAGAAATGCAGATGTTTTTAGAGAACATATAAAATTCATTCATCTTATCCGCACTTCTTATCAAAAAAAATCCTAATTTTTGTGTTGTATTCGAGAAAATCGATTTTCATAAGGATTAGACTTAAATTATTCACACAATTCAAATCTGTGAGTCTTTTCATTTTTAAAGGTCTCGACTGAACATTACGTCTTGAAAAATAAATTGAAAGGAAAACTATTAGGAAAGGCATATGTTTTTGAGCAGTTAGTTATTTGGGCGAAGCTATAGAAGAAATCTAATAAATTGAGATAAAAATCAATAAAATATTTGAAATTAGATGTTTGGATACAATCGGATGTTCAGATGGGCTGAAGATAATTAATTCGGAGCACTTAACATAATTTCTTGATTCGAGTCATTGCTATCATTAAGTTTTTGCTACGAAATCCTATACAGAGTTCTGCTTATTATTTGCTCTTATTTTTGCTAAACTCTCACAAATTGGCGAAAAGTCTTTACAAAAGTCTTGAGAGTTATTCAACAAAGTCTTGAATTGACAAAAGTTTTATTTGTATTCAAAACCAAATTTAATTATAGTTGAAATTGAATTAAATTTTATCTTAAATTAATTAATTGAAGAGTTGAAGGACAGTACGATTGAGGCCTATGATTGTGTGCAAGGATTCTCTATTTGGACATAAGCTATGCCCTGAGCATACAGTGCTTCTGATTGTTGATGTCTCTACTCTATGACAATACTGTATCAGTGCTGACCAGTTAGAGTAAAGTGTAGTTTAAGAGCTTCAGAGTTAAGTTGGGTTAAGTGTAAGTGCAAAGAGGACTTACTTGAGAGTCAGTGTCGAACTGATAGACTTTAATATTCCATTCATTTAAGTTGTCGTTAACTAATTCAATAGAATAGGGCGTAAATCCATTGTCACCGCTGTTATGCACACAACGGCTTAACTCTCGGAACTCCTTCATCAGACGCCGTGATCTGATCGTACAGTTCGATGGTTTGGTCGATGAGTTGGTTGGAGACGACTGAGACATTGGCTGATCACTTGTCGGAACTATTTGGTGATTACGTGCAGTCGAATGGCCGCCAACTAAACAAATACACGTCGACTGAGCGCTACTATTATGAGGTGACGGAGAGGACGAGTGCGACGACGGAGACGAAGACGTCGAAGAGATTTTTGAGCGTTTGCTGGTATTGTCTTTGGAGCCAACAGACCTGGAACTGGAGCCAGTCTTGAGGCGGAACAGCTTACGTAATGCCATCATCGCGGCTGACAATACAGCAAATGTTAGTTGACTTTGAATGGAGTTTGAGTTGAATTCAGCGCAAAGCGAATCACAACAGAGTCTGAGGTCTTAGTGAGGATTGGCTCTGATCTTCATCTCTACCGTCTCTACCGTTACTTCTCTTCAATTGATCATTAATTTAAGCGAACATTAAAGCGATCAAAACTATTAGGATATCTGTGCGAAGAGTACACAAAATATTAGTTAGTATACACTTATCGGTGCACTAAACCTGATCTAAACCTGATCTCAGCTCTCCTTCTATTCAATGACTCAATTGAAGCGATCGCTGAAATCCGTTCGCTTTTATTCTTTCAGAGATTTCATACTTCAATAAATGCATAGATATTCAGGGTATCTATATATACAACTTGTGTACTGTAGAACACCATATACTATACACCATATCTGAACACTCTTCTACTCAACTCTCTGTACACTCGTATTCTGTATTCTGTATTCTGTGTATACGCTATGAGAGACAGTTCTCGACTACCAGTGCTGTAAATATCATCAGCCGTTCGATTACTTGTGAGCCATAGTTAGAGAGAACGAGCAGAACATGAGTTACAGCACTGCAGGCAAACGCTTGCATCGAATCGTTCGTATCGTTAGAATCGTATAAATTCTCAAAACAGTTGACTAACTATTCTTTGGAAACCCTATTCTCCAAACTCTTTCACTTTCAACAGTATAAGCGATACCATTGAATAATACAAAGATTATTAAAAATTAATCAAAACATCAAAAACTTTTTAAAAATCCATTTCTTTGATCGAAACCATCTTTAAAATGCCTCTCATTTTATATTTATTTAATATTCTTTATAAAAGACATTCGTTTAATGCTCTTCAATGGAAATCAATTTCTGGAGTTATGTTATAATCATATTCTCTGAAAGACTCAAATAAATTGAAATTTTGTTAAAAACATTTTTACTAAAAAAGACAACAAAATAAGGAGAATATAAGGAAAAAAAATCTAAAGTTAGAAATTGTGTTAACCGACTGACAAAATATTCTACAGAAATATTCTGCTCTCTTATAAATCTTCTCTATATTCCTCTCCCTTTCCTCTTTCACTCAACACTCTCTGTACTCTTCTGTTTGAAATTCAATGCAAAAATATGTGCTTTCATTCAATTTAGGTTCGCATCAAAAAAAATTCAAATACTAACTGACAGTACGGTATGAAATGTATTTTTAAAGTGAGCGAAAAATAATTTTTTCTTCTTTTGATTAAATTATAATAATTTTGAAAAATCTTGGTTTTGGAGATACACTCGAATATTAAAGTGAAATTAAATCAATATTTTCATTGATATATGAAATATGAAAATTCTTGTTCGCCCAAGAAATACGAGAGCCCTAAGCAATACACCAGAGATGCCGAAAGTGCGCTCTTATGATCAGTATTGATTTTATGGAAAATGACTAATGTGATAGATTATCCTAGGTCATGCAAAGCCAACTACTTCAAAGTTGGTTCAGAGAAATAGGTATTTTTCAAACATTGAGTCGTCTTTTCCACGAATTCATTTCATTTCATTAATAATTCAGAATTTTTGTTAATTTTTTATGGATTCGAAGAATTTCAGTTAACATGCTTTACATTCCATTAAACGCATCCAGGCTGTTCAGCCAACTGATTTGAATTTCAACCCTAAAGAGCAATACAACAAATGGTTTGATTTATTTGTATCGTTACTACAGTACACAGTCTGTACAAATGGCCTAAAAGGAGATTCAAATAATTTAAAATTTTGAACTATGTCATTTTAAAATTTAAGACTTAATAGTCTCTTTGATGATTATAAACATAAAATAAATATTTATTCAATTTTTTAGATAAACTAATCTAAGTATGCGATCAGAATATTCCTATTTTGAACTGAAGTACAAAACGAATAAATTTCTAAATTATGTAAAAAATACTTCAAATATTGCATTCAATAGAGAAATATTTTAAAATTAGGGCAAATTTGAAATATGCTTATAATATCGATTGACACAATGTCTATATACCTAGATTATTTTAAATAAAAAGTACACCCTGAAGTTTGTGGACTTTTCAGTAATTTTGCCGGAATATAAGTCTAACCTAAACCTAACCGAAGCACAAAAATTCAATAAAACAATTCAGTCACTCGACTATTATTTGTAGGTCTCTGTTCCAGTTTATTGCAATGTTGGCCATCCCTGTTGTCAACTTGTAAAACCTTATTTATTCGTATCGATTATTTGTGTTATTGTTTAAATTTTTTTTCTTAACAGAACATCTACTGTACTGTACAGTATGTCCGCAGGTTTTTACATGTTTTTACTTTTGCCGACGCATACAATAGTAGAACAAGTCTTACAGAAGTCTGAGTATATATTTAGACATTACTTACAATGAATTCTAATAAATTCTGAACAAACATAACCCAAACTACTTTCTGCATAATTTTAATATTAGTATGAAATCTTATAAAATACATTTCAATAGAGGGACAACCAGGCTCAACAACACACCAGGCTCAGAGATCATAGGAATAGGGTCTCAATTACAAGCAAGTTATGAAGAAATAAAAACAAATAACATTGGGTCGAAAATCAGCCAAATTTATAGTCTCTCTTCGTTTAAGATTTAATAGAACCCATGTCTGTTTGACAATAAATGCAATAAATTGATTCAATGTTATCTTTTAGGATTGAAAGCAAAAATAGTGATCAAAATGAAATGTAAACGGGACACCTTGTCAACCCTTGTCATTGAATGAATTATTAGCGGAAATATCTCTTCAGTTAATATCCAAAATTTGCATTTGAATTGATTAACATTTAATGAATTTGAATATCAATCAGAACTTCTGGTGCTTTACTTTACACTACATTTATTCATTTCATTCATTCAAATGCCATCTAATAATACAAATGCATAGACTTTATGATAGAAAACAACTTTCAGACTATATCTATATATAAAACAAAATCAATAGTTTGTCCGAAAAATAAAATCAATAAATTATAATCATTTTGGAAGAAGCAATCGATTGACTCGAATGCATAATAAAATGTTCTGAAAGATCAATAATGTTTCGGGTCATTGGTTCAGAACTTGATTATACACTATCTCTATATTTATGTTATTATTTCAATGTTTTCGAATAAATAGCGAACTTAACAAAAATGATGGCTTGACTGGGATTGAGATTATTTCAAAACTAAGAGAAAAACATTTCATTATTTTTCCATTTAATTAAACTTATTTTCAATAATAATTGGAATAATCATTATTGCAGTACATCTTGTAATCCGAAGGGACTAATGAAGCGAATTATAGCTGCAATTGAGTTAAGCATTGGATAAATCGATTTCTCGGTTATGTTTTCTATTCTTTCCAACCAATTACAGATCAAAGTGAGGATTATTTTTCTTATTTATGTTTCAATTAATATTTTAAACTATAAATGCTTTATAATTATACTTCGCGAATAGCCAAAGTTTTTTTCATTGCCAGAAAGATATCTTTACACTTTGTGTCACAGTGTTGAGTCGATATTCAGTGTGAGTTTTAAATGAAAAAGCATTGTAAAGTATGCCCGCCGAAATAAACTCATTGGCGTTGAAAATTTCTAGTTTATCCGCATTTCCATTAATAACATATTTTCAATTAGCTAGATGACTGTTAATTGTGAAC